>JAVXUP010001914.1:0-177445 GCA_033070095.1 Escallonia herrerae | reverse complement strand
GTTCTATGCAAAATTTATTTATGGACATTTATATCTGACACGTGTCAGAGTTGTCGCCAGTTATGTCCGCTTACAGTGTCTATTCCCTCAAAAAGTTCCTAATTATCAGCTCTTTCAGCAAAATTTTCTCTCCTTCAGATTCACTTGCTTCCATTTTCAGCTCCCTCAAGCTTCGAGTAACACTTGGTTCAAGCTTCACTCAAGCAAGGTAAGTTTGTGATCTCAAAAGTTTTCTGGGTGGATTGACTGATAAAGTATAATTTTTTTTTTGGACAAAAAAGTATAGATCTTTGGCGATGTTCTAGAAATTTGTCACTCTATTCATCAACTTGTGGGTTCTAGAAATGTCTCATAGAGAAATTAATTTGTTAACTTTAAACTAATTCATTGTAGTTAATTTTGATTTTTTTGAGGTTCGCTAACTTCGACACATGTATCCTATTTAAATTCGAATTTTTTGAGATATGTTTGTTGTATTTTGGCATGGTGAATTTGTCTGTTTATCTTAGTAATTTTAATTTGTTATGTTCAATAAATCTATAATTAGCAAAATGGGAGACACTTTTTGAGATTATGTATATGGTATCCTAAATCGGTCTATTCGTCAAGATAATTTTGAGATAATATTTTCAGTTGAAAATGTCATTTGATTGTTAAGCGTAGTCTATTTCTACATAGGTCTTGTTTCACAATGTCTGATTTCGTGTCGAGCTCCAACACCCCCGTAGATGCTAGTGATCCGTATCTAGGACGAACCTTTCAAACATTGGAAGAAGCTGGAGAATGTTTTCGAGCGTATTCATTGAGGGTTGGTTTTGGCATTAGAATAAAAACTACAAGAACAAGCAGCGTATCGAAAAGGATATGCTCTCGCTTATACGAGTGTCATAGGGGCAGAAACCCAGTGCAAAATGAGACACGCGTAGGCAACGATGACAGTGATGATGACGAAATAGGGTATGCGCGGAGAAGACGGGATTGCTTTGCGCGCACGAATTGCCAGGTCAAGATGTTCGTAAGCTATAAAGCCAAACAAGATCATTGGCTTATTACCAGCCTGGAACTGGCACACAATCACCCGTTAGTAACCCCTTCTAAGGTGAGTCAGATGCATCAACACAAGAAGATGGGTAAGGTCGCGAGGAGCCTAATTCACACAATGAGCGATGCGCGGCTAGGACCTACCGACATGATTAATGTTCTTGCTGAACAGGCTGGGGGAATTCAAAATTTAAACTTTAACACGACAGACGTTCGTAACGCGGTCCGAACCCATAGACGAGCCGCGTATGACCTCAATGATGCTCAATCGACAATGAGCCTATTGAAACGGATGCAGATGGAGGACCCGCAGTTTACCTTCGACTATAAACTTGACGACGAGCATCGAGTTAGCACAATTTTTTGGGTCGACGGTCGTTCGAGGCTAGCTTATAAGCATTTTGGGGATGTCGTGACTTTCGACACCACATACCGTACCAACAAGTACTCGATGCCGTTCGCTCCTTTCACGGGCGTCAATCATCATTATCACTCCATCCTGTTCGGGTTCGCCTTGTTAAGGGACGAGAGCGAGAGTTCTTTTGAATGGTTGTTTAGGGTGTGGCTGGAAGCAATGAACTTCAAAGCACCCAGAGTTATCATCACCGATCAAGATTTGGCAATGAAGAAGGCTATTGCTACCGTCTTCCCAGATACTCGACACAACTTGTGCACTTGGCACATAAGCAACAAATACCCGGAACGTCTGCATCACGTGTACGCAAAGTATCCAGACTTTAAACAGGATTTTGACAAATGCGTCCTCAAGTCATTAACGATTGAGGAATTCGAGGAGAGGTGGGAAAAGCTTGTTCGGGATTACTCATTGCAAGACAACGAGTGGCTCCAGCACTTGTACGGGCTCAAAGAGCAATGGATTGGCGTTTACACGAGAGTCATTTTTCTGCGGGCATGAAAACGACGGGCAGGAGTGAATCTATGAATGCCACGTTCGATAGTTATGTGGGTACAGCTACCAATTTGAAGAGTTTCGTCACATCTGCACAAAAAGCGGTTGCGTCGTTGTTCGTGAAAGAAAGGGCTGCAGACTTTGCAACCACGTACAAGCAAAGGAGAAGGTTGCTTGAGACCCCGCTGGAGCTGAACGGTGCCAAAGTCTATACGAAGGAGATCTTCCTGCTATACCAAGTAGAGCTGCAAAAATCGGGCCGATACAGTATAAACAAGGTGGCAGAAAAGTCGTCGCGTGAGTACAAGGTTTATTCGCTCGTGAATGACCTCGTCCCTGAGAAGCTGCGCAGAATTTATACGGTGACCCACGACACATTGACGGACTCGGTGACATGTGTTTGCAAGAAGTTTGAGTTCCATGGCATCCTGTGTAGACACATTCTGCGGTTTTTCACACAGAAGAATATCAGGACAATCCCCGATAAATACGTCCTGCCACGGTGGACGAAAGGTGCAAACAGGTTGCACGGTACCATTTCCTTTCCGGAGCACCCGTATACTGACTTTGAAGAATCAGAGACGTTGCGGTATAATCATCTGGTGACGATGTTCACCCGTTTGTCCGTAAAGGGTGCTGCTACAATGGTCGGATATAAACATCTCCTCGAGGTAGCTCAGCAGCAAGAGCCCATCGTCGACCAATTGGAAGCAGCTTCAGTCAGCAATGCGGTTGACACCGAGCCTACGACGGGATCAGAAGATGACGAGCCGGGGGAGGGAGACGACAATGATATCCGGCCTTTGGATCCAATTATATCGCAAACGAAAGGCCGCAAGAGATCTACGCGGATGAAAAGCTCTATTGAACGGCAACTCAACCAAAAAAGCTGAGAAGGTGTGCATTGTGCAACAAAATGACCGACCACGACAAGCGGAACCATTACAAGGCACTGGGGATAAGTCCAGTGCCTTTGCAAGACGGGGAAGAAGATGATGCCGAGGATGAGGACGAACAAGCTGCAGTGGAACTTTAGTGTACTGAATATTTATTGTAATAATCTTTTATGAGCCATCAAACCTGTCGGACATTTTGTAATAATTTTTTAGTAATGACTTTTTTGTAATAACCTTTACTCTCATTTTTTTATGTGATTTCTTACACTGTCCGCTACACTGCGCAGCACAACATTAGAAACCTAAGGTACTTAGAATATTTTTGGTGTTTAGACCGTCTGCTACACTATGTAGCGGACGGCAGAGCAGACTCCTCGACACTTGGTTCTAGTTTCTATGTCCGCTATACTATGTAGCGAACGGCCCCGCAGAATACCTAGCTATACAACACTTAGTTTTTTTTTTTTCTTGGATGTCTTTTCTGTGTCCGCTATACTATGTAGCGGACGGCCCCGCAGAATACCTAGCTATCCAACACTTAGTTTTTTTTTCTTGGATATCTTTTCTGTGTCCGCTATACTATGTAGCGGACGGCCCCGCAGAATACCTAGCTATTCAACACTTAGTTTTTTTTCTTGGAGCTCTTTTCTGTGTCCGCTATACTATGTAGCGGACGGCCCCGTAGAATGCCTAACTATCCAACACTTAGTTTTTTTTTTGGTTCTATTTTCTCTGTCCGCTATACTATGTAGCGGACGGCCCCGCAGAATACCTAGCTATCCAACACTTAGTTTTTTTTTTTTTTTGGTTTTGTTTTCTATGTCCGCTATACTATGTAGCGGACGGCCCCGCAGAATACCTAGCTATCCAACACTTAGTTTTTTTTTCTTTGAGCTCTTTTCTGTGTCCGCTATACTATGTAGCGGACGGCCCCGCAGAATGCCTAACTATCCAACACTTAGTTTTTTTTTTGGTTCTGTTTTCTATGTCCGCTATACTATGTAGCGGACGGCCCCGCAGAATACCTAGCTATCCAACACTTAGTGTTTTTTCTTAGCTTTTTTTTTGGTTCTGTTTTCTATGTCCGCTATAATATGTAGCGGACGGCCCCGCAGAATACCTAGCTATCCAACACTTGTTTTTTTTTCTTGGAGCTCTTTTCTGTGTCCGCTATACTATGTAGCGGACGGCCCCGCAGAATGCCTAACTATCCAACACTTAGTTTTTTTTTTGGTTCTCTTTTCTGTGTCCGCTATACTATGTAGCGGACGGCCCCACAGAATACCTAGCTATCCAACACTTAGTTTTTTTTTTGTTTTTTTTTGGTTCTGTTTTCTATGTCCGCTATACTATGTAGCGGACGGCCCCGCAGAATACCTAGCGATCCAACACTTAGTTTTTTTTCTTGTTTTTTTTTGGTTCTGTTTTCTATGTCCGCTATACTATGTAGCGGACGGCCCCGCAGAATACCTAGCTATCCAACACTTAGTTTCTTGGAGCTCTTTTCTATGTCCGCTATACTATGTAGCGGACGGCCCCGCAGAATGCCTAACTATCCAACACTTAGTGTTTTTTTTGTTCTCTTTTCTGTGTCCGCTATACTATGTAGCGGACGGCCCGCAGAATACCTAGCTATCCAACACTTAGTTTTTTTTCTTAGTTTTTTTTTGGTTATGTTTTCTATGTCCGCTATCCACACTTGGTTATTTTTTGAACACTGGCCCTGCAGATAGACAGATATCCAACACTTGGTTTCCCACCGTTAAAATCACAAATCAGACAAAATGCTATCTCTGACCATAAATAAAAAACTCAACTGAATTCAACACAACCATATCGGTCAATAAAATCAATCGCATTCAATATATGTTTTTTAAAAAAGTGTTGAATATAACGTTACAATGTGAATTGGGGGCCATCATCTCCCGCGGGAATGATGTTCCTTACACGGATTTACAATAAACCTAATAGCTCTAGGCCGGCCATTCATAATTTGCCAAGCAATCCTATACCTAAAGCCTTGTATGCATTCTCGGCTCCAGACAGTCTTCTTGAGGCTCTCAGACCGACAAATGTAATCCATGTACATGCAGAGGAAGACGCCGCAGTCCGAGGAATTATGTTGCTTGGGCCTACTCCTCTTCAATCGGAAAATGAGGTCCGGCCTACGCGATACCTTCTCCCGACGCCTACCATTGACCAAGGCAGCAAATAGATTCTGCGAGAAACATAATAAGCATTAAACATTAAACATAGCAAACATAATAAGATTAATCAGTTTTATAATATGCAAGTTACAATAAGAAGGAAACATGATCTTACCATGGCATCCAACTGGCCTATGCCTCGGTACATGTCAATCACAGGCATCACGTCGGTATCATCGTAGAGACTGTCGACGACTGATACCGTGCTCTCTAATGGTTCGTAGCAAACCAAGTACCAGTGGGCATTCCCTAAAAAGGGGATTAGAAACACGTCGGCAACACTTGCGCTCACTGGACTATCCCTAGCAAGATATGCTTGTAGGTTAGGGGACGGTTTCCACTGGGCCAGGGTTCTCCCCTCCCCTTCCTTGCATTGCCCCAGTCGTGCCACTCTTGTACTAGGAGCTGATGAAAAAAAGCATCCAAGATAAACATCCGCGGACCGACCTTTGCCTCAGAATTTGCACGTAGTGCGAGATGACACCGCTGTCTAACCAAACTCCCGGCGCCAGCGAGGCAATCTCTGTCCAAGAGGCATTGTAATCCAAGCCCTCCGGGTGATCCACGTCATACGACGCTCCGTCTTGGGGGGCCCGCTAAAATAACGGGCTCGGATTAGCTCGCATTTATGCGGCTTTAGGGGCCTGGCTGGATGCCCTTTCGGATATTGCCCTCGGGGGTCGACGGGGGATATTGCCCTCCTTCAGGGGGGAGTAAATCTTGCCCTCCGCCGGCGAGAGCAAGGGATATTGGCCCAATTCCTGGTTCAGCCGGCTGATATTGCTCTCCCTTCAGCCGGCTGATTTTGCCCTCCGGGGGCGCCAACTGGTCCCGCCCACGGGACAATGGGCAGTGCCTCGGAGAAACCGTAGTTTCTGAAAGGCCAGTCTTGCGTGACTTGAGAGAGGGGTTGGGGTTCCGGGAACAAATTGAAGGAGGGGCCGCTGTAATCGCCCCACGACGCTTGAGCCTGTCCCATCCCCGCTACAGAGGGACCACCAACTCCCTGACTCACCCCTGAAGCCTGTCCGGAGGGATCACCGTATCCCTGGCTGACGCCCGTATAACCCATTCCCGGGCTGACTCCCGAAGACTGTCCCGATGCTTGGCGCAAAAAATTCCCGCAGCCTAAAGCCAATGTAGCAGCCTGTTGGCAAAGATCCTCGCCCATTGCGCTCACCAGATCCTTCCGCTCACTCAACTTCTGGAAGAATGCAAGCGAGGCATTAACCTACATCCAAAGAGATAAAAAATAAGTAACTTCAATCAGACATTTATATTCATCAAATTCAAGACAAGTCAGACTTGTTGGGCAACTTACGAGATTGTATGCCATACGCTCATCGATCTGACCCCTAGGCGCATACCTCTCCCCACGTTCAAAGTTTACTGGGGCTACTCTCCTCCGCGTGATGCGGTAGTACCACTCATCGTACTGATCGATGCTGATAACGGGGTCAGGCTCCGAGACGATGGCCGCCAGTGTGTCCTGCCAAGAACTCCAAAGCTCTATTTCGGCCGCGCACAATTCGTACGCATTGGCGGTGCCAAACAGTCCGACATCCGGTGGGTTCCTGTTAACCCTCATATCCGGGGCATCGACTGGCAAACCCTGCTCCAACTCAAAATGGCGCATTGCTCGGTCTGGCAGCTGCCACTCTGCGACCTCGAAATGGATCAGGGGTGTGCGCTGCAACCCGGAGAGCGTGAAGACGAACGACTCTCCCACCCGTCGCGCCAAACGTATGTACGGTGCCCAACGCATTTGGCCCGGAGATAGACGGTCGAACTCCCCTCGATAGTACGTAATGTTGTGATGGGGATCGACTCTCCTCTTGTAGTGGCTAGCCCTCCGGCTGTACTCCCAAGCACACAACCGAGGCCAGACTTTATCGGTTCCATCCCTACGCGTTGGTGCACCGGGAGCAAGGTGTTCATAAGACCACACCTGAGAACATCAAAAAATTATATTTATATCGTCGATTCAACAAAAATAAAACACAATAACGAAGACAGGATTTATATGATATACCTGCAATAGCGAGAGACATGCACATATGGCTTTGGAGTCGGGCCTCGTTGCCTTGTGCAATGCTCGGTACAGATACGAAAGAACCGCTGCACCCCAGGCATAATCCCCAACCTCCGACAGGTTACCCAACAACGGTAAATATTTCACGCTGACCGTGTTCTTCGACGTCGTTGGGAATAAAATTGCCCCCATCACCCACAAGAGGAAGGCCTTTGTGTACACCACAAGCTCACGGCCCGTATAGTTTTCGGCAAAACCCCGTAGGTATCTACCAACCACTTCAACTTTATACCACCAGTGCTAAATTGATCCTGGGGTATCGAAGTGAAGAAGTCCCGCGCCGTTCTCTTATTCGTTGCGTCTGACGGAGGAGCAATTACCGGCCGCCCCGTCACCGGCAACCCTAAGATGAACCCTACATCTTCTAGGGTAATTGTCATCTCTCCGAGCGGGAAGTGAAACGTATTCGTTTCACTTCTCCACCTCTCAACAAGGGCACCTATCAAGGCCCGGTCAAGCTGTTGAAAGATCTGCCCATGCGTGAAAATCCCAAACCCAATTCCACGCAGTATCTTTTTCTGGGACTTGTTCAATTCCCATCTTGTGAACTCGTGAGATACTTCTACGGTGGTGAGAAGTTCTCTTTCCTACGAATTAATAAATACAATTTAAGCAAAACGAACGGTAAAACAACGTTCGTAAGAATAAGAAAGTTGATAAATAATGTATCTTACTCCACCATCCCATATGAGCGTACTGATATGGTTGGCTTGGTCGTATAACACGGATGGATCTTCTGGTCCAGGGTTAAATTCCATTTTTTGCAACTGAAACTATGAAAAAACCTTCTCAGTTTGGATTTTACGTTTTGGATTTTGATAATCGCTCGTAAAAATATAACGCTAGCACATGCATAATACATACAATGATAACATATATGAGTAGCTCCATAATAGATATATAGACATATATGGAATCAGATTTTACAAACACTAGCACATGAACAAATACATACATATATAAATCCTCATCATCGCTAGCACATGCTCAATGCATAATCAAAACCACGCATAAAATGCAATATTCATCACAACTATAGACTGCAAACATGTAAAGGATTTTTTGTGAACTTACGTGATCTATTAGGGTATTAAAGCTGCTCTTATGAAGAAATTGCGCAGATCTGCTTGCCAACGCCGCTGGGAATATTTGTGAGTAGGAAGAATGGAGAAGAGTGTCGAAGTTAGGGTTTTTTTGAATATATATTTGCTGTCCGCTATACAATATAGCGGACAACATTAAAGTCCTGATGGGACACCGATATAGATGGCCGCTGTACAGTGTAGCGGACTGGCGCGCGCTGACACCTGTCAGGTCCTGTCCCGTCGCTCCACCTTCTGCGGGACTGTTCGCTATATAGTATCGCGGATATAGATAGTTAGTAATCTGCGGGGCCGTCCGCTACATAGTATAGCTGACATAGAAAATAGAACCAAAAGCGGGGCCGTCCGCTACATAGTACAACGGATGTAGAAAATAACTAAGGGTCGGATAGGCCGTCCGCTACATAGTATAGCGGACACAGAAAAGAGTACCAAAAAATATAGCGGACACAGAAAAGAGTACCAATAAATAAAAACTAAGTGTTGGACCAGAAAATGGTTGGCACGGACCAGACATTTAGTTCCGACCTTCCCGAACCCCGGCCGAAGCAGAGGCCTTATGTCCGTAATATTGTAGAGCTAGACTTTGGTGTCCGCTATATAGCAGAGCTATACAATGTAGTGTAATGCAGTTTTAATAAATTAGAATAAATTGGCGCCCGAAGACTTGTTTTAGCGACATAGTAGGTTAGTGCTGTTTTAATAAATTGGTGCCCGAAGACTTGTTTTAGCGACGGAATCAACAATCTCAATATCGATAAACAATAAATAATGTACGATTCACAAAAACCGCACAATTAAGCGAGAAAAAAATTTGGAAACATAATGAACAAGAACATAAATTTTTTTATTAATAATAAATTAGGGTTCACATTTGGGCATCGAAATTTTTTCACAAGCGCTCTGATCAAAGATTACAACTTGAAAATCCCACCACCCAAGGTGTTCAAACACTACAAAGTCCCCGAGTTTGAGGCCATGCTGGTGCACGAAGACGTTCCAACCCTCTGCGAATTGCTTTTTTTGGGGTCGGCCGGGCTTCAGCCTGATTTCAACCTGCCATGCCCCCTTGCGGCTATATAATCTTGCACTCTCATGAATTGTTGTAAATTGATTGGTAAAGGCTTCCGGTATGTCCTACCAAACACAATACAAAAAATAGGTTAGTTTTGGTTAAGAAAAACAAAATATCAAACTTTTAACACACGAAAATACAGAGAAAGAGGGATGGCCTACAAGTTCATTCTCAAATCCCGGCATCATGACTTTGAAAAAGTGTTTGCCTGCCAGGTGCAAGTTGCCAATAAAATCGTAGGTGGTCACCGATCCAGAAGCCATCGAGGTCGGCGTTGAGGGGAGGACGGTGGTGTCGCCGGAGATGTGGGTCGTTCTAGATGTGGGGTAGCGGCTTGGGTTAGATGTGAGAGAGAGAGAGAGAGAGAATATAGCGGATTGATAAAAGTTGATTGCCCGATCTGATTAATAATATCTATAATAGGAGAGAGTCATATGTAAACGACGAAGCGACCGACGGGACAGGTCCTGACATGTGTCAGCCTAGAGGTCGTCCGCTACACTGTGAGACAGTCTCGCGGACATGGGAGGAGGGCAAAAGGTAAAAAAGACTGTCCGCGAGACTGTCTCGCGGACGACTGACAGATTTCCAAAAAGGCACGATCTGGGCAGTCCATCTTTCAGGATGACGGCCAGATCGCGCTAGCAAAATACCCTATTTTTCTAGCGCTATCAACGGATCAGCTCCCTATATATATATACATATACTGTCCGCGAGACTGTCTTGCGGACGACTGACAGATTTCCAAAAAGGCACGATCTGGGCAGTCCATCTTTCAGGATGGACGGCCAGATCGCGCTAGCAAAATACCCCATTTTGCTAGCGCTATCAACGGATCAGCTCCCTATATATATATATATATATATATATATATATATATATATATATAGGGAGCTGATCCGTTGATAGCGCTAGCAAAATGGGACAAGTTGCTAGCGCGATCTGTGGACGGTCTAGATCCTTTTTTTACATTTTTTTAAGTCCATCCGCTACATTATGTAGCGGACAATTTTTTGACAAAAATATCCTCTTTTCCATCCGCTACATTATGTAGCAGACATTTTTTTTTATATAAAAATACCCTCTTTTTCATCCTCTACATTATGTAGCGGACAGAGGCAGTAAGAGATTTTCTGACCTTCTTTTCTCTTTCTCTCTCCTTTTGTCATCATTTTTCTGTCACCTTTCTGACTTTAGTCTCTTTCTCTTCCTTTCTCTCCAATTTTCTAAGTTCTTTTTCTCTCTTTTTGTCATCATTTTTCTGTCACCTTTTGACTTTACTCTCTTTCTCTTTCCTTTCCGGACATGTGATCCTAGCTCAGAGAAACTGGCTTACTCTCTTTTGATGGAACCATATATTACTACTAAGAATTTCTCAAATTTCACCATAAAATGAGAATGAGAGCTTGCTGGATGAGAGCAGAGCACAGATGAATTGAATCTTTATTCCATTAAGGTGGTCTCCCGGTTAAAGAAGAAAGAACCGGAGTAGTCATTTTGGGAATCCCAGGGAAAAGAAATTCTCTCCAATTTTCTAAGTTGTTTCTCTCTCTCTCTCTCTTTCTCTCTCTTTCTCGTAATATAAACTATGGAATTAAATCTCCTTTCTATCGTAAATTTTCTAATAGTTTATATTAGAAAATTTTGTGATAAAGATAACCCTCAAGTTTTGTAATCTGGGTTATCTATGTAAGTTCAAGATTTGATTCCATACGGATGTTGGGTTTGTGGTGAGGGAAAGGGAACACATGATCTGAAGGTTGTTATCAATGGAACTGAAGAGAAAGAGAGAGAAAGAGACAGAAGAAACAGTCAGAAATTGATGTGAGAGAGATGTCAGAAAAATTAATGACAGAATGAGAAAAAAGTGGTGCTACTCGTATGCTACATAATGTAGCGGACGTAACAGACTCTGTCATTTCTGTCAGAACATTAATGACAGAAAGAGAAAAAAGGTCTGAAAACTTGTCGGCTACATAATGTAGAGAACGAACTCTTTCTAAGTTGGAGGGTATTATTGTCAAAAAATAGTCCGCTACATAATGTAGCCGACGAACTTAAAAAAAATGTAAGAAAAAAAGATGTGGACCGTCCACAGATCGAGCGTGGACGGCCAGACGGGGCTAGCAACTTAACTCAGTTTGCTAGCCCTCTCAACGAATCAGCTCCATATATATATATATATATATATATATATATATATATATATATATATATATATATATATATTAGGGGGTAGAATCTAAAATTTTGAATTTTTTAGGGCCGAGCCGAGTCGAGTCTGGATCGGGCTTGGACAGGGTCAAATCCTAGCCTCAAATAGGCCAGATAAGGGCTGAATTTTAGGGAGAATATGGGCTTTTTTAAGGCCGGACCTGGTCTGGGCTTTTCCAGGGCCAAGCCGAGTTGGGCCATTTTTAGAGAAAATGGCGGCCTAGTCCAGGGCCTTGACCCTTTGGACTTCCAGTACAGTTCATGCAACAGGTTGGGCCTGCTCAATTTTTTTGGGCTAAAGTGGGCTGGCCCGCGGGCCCCTGACCCGTTTGACATCTCTAGGGTGACCAGACCACTGACTTCCTTGCAAATAATGGTGAATAAAATGTGTACCTGCTACAATCACCAAATGGAATGGTTCAGCTGCTCCAAGATGATGCTGATGGTGTAAGCTTTAATAGGATGTAATTATTTGCTTTATTTGGAACTGTACCAAAAAACAAAAAAATTAGTGCAAAAAAGTCATGACAAATGAAACATGCACAAACTATTAGGGTTTTCTTTGTTGGAAAAAACTCAGGGCATGCGTTAGTCTGCGGGTTTTCAAAGCCATCACTCGGCAACTAACCCTAAACGACTCGAGCCACAAAATGGGGGGGGGGGGTTTGGCCGGAAGACAAGTCCCCAGTTAGACCGAAACACCAGTTTGTCCCACCCGGCCAACCCCCCCCCCCCCCCCCCATTTTGGTGTCAGAGACTTAAAAGTTTTTTAAACTTAAAGATTCTGATGAGATATTTATCAAGTAAAGAAGAAGTACTGAGTAACTCAGAGCAAGTAACCCCTTTTGCATCATATCATGAGTAATCGACCCCCAATTCCAAAATATTATGATAGTTATACAGAAGATTATGAACAATATTATGTAAATCCTGTAGACATCACACAATTTAATCACTTCTATGCATCTTTAAATGCTTTAAATTATGTTAATGGTAGAATTAGGTTCCATATACAATCTGGTAGATTTAGATTAGTTTTAAACCCTTTTAATAGATATGTTCGTTATTTCTTAAATCTCGAAACTTATTTTCATCGTGTTAATGAATACTTAGAACAACTATTGAGACATCATATAGTTTTGTTAGACAAAGAAAACAATTCGTTATATCATGATGAGTACGTCAGACAACTTTTAAGAACAAACACTCAAGCTGCTTCTAATGTAAGACAAATTATAAGAAATAGACAAGCTAATAGTATACAATATACAGAAAACAATGATAGTATACACGATCCCATTTAATAGAAATGGATAGAAGAAATTTAAACCTAAATCCTAGACGTTTAGATCTTGAACCATACCAGGAACCATTTAATTTTGAAGACATGATTAATAACTTTAATATTAGTCAACAAACAACGTCAGATATTTTAGACACTTTTAATAAATTTTTTACAGCTATAGAAACAATAGATGTTACAAATAGTAGAATAAGACATTATATAGATACAAATTTTATCACACTTTTATATAATCCTTTATCCTTTTATATTAGATATTTTTTGAATTTAGATTCTTTATTAGAAGATTTTAACATTTTCTTTCAACACCTAATAGGCCTTTTTATATATAGTAAAGACCAACAAAATAATGCAATTTATTATACTGAGTTTCACCGCAGACTTAGGCAACTAGATGAACAAACATCTTTAGAAAATTTAGACGTACCTATAGACATAATAAATAACATGAATACTTTACAGTTAGATAATGAGTTAGAAGATATAAATTATAATGAAGATGAAAATGAGAATAATGCTTTACAGCTAGACAATGAGTTAGAAGACATATATGAAGATTACTTAAATTATAATGAAGATGATAATGATTATCCATGGGATGATGAAGCCCTTGCTAACCTAGACAACACATTAGGAGGAATATAAATGTCAACAAAGAATATTGAATATCTTAATTTACAAACAGACACGAGAAGTCTTAAGACAATTAGAGAAAACTTAGACTATATAAAAGACATATTAACACAAACTATAGAAAAACCAAAACAACTTGATAAGACAAAAATTTTGTTAAAAAAATAAATAAACAATTGGTAGAATATAAACAAGAATTATACAAATTTAAACTAAGAATAGACAGTTTAGAAAAACAAAATAATAAGTTAGAAGATAATTTAAGACACTACTTTAAAATTCAAGGCTTAAAATATAAATGAGTACTTCTAAAGACTACGAAGTAAATTCAGATTATAAGCAATTTTTTATCGAAAGTAACAAATTTATTACTCTAGCAGAAGGCATATCAAGAAATAGCTTAGGAACCCCAAATGATATATTATCAAGAAAATAAAATATAATTATAATAATGTTATTAATAACTTGTTTAGAAAAAATAGAAAAATTAGAACAATGTATATGTAATAAAAAAGAAAAAGAAATTAGTTCACACATAGATGAATTATGCAATAGATTAAATAATATTAAAATTGACAAACGTAGAACAGTAAAAACAAAAGAAGAATGGAAATTCTTAGTCTATGATAAGAAACAATAGTCATATTTTAGGAAGAGGAACTATAGAAGATAGAAATAGGACAGAAGTATTAGCCATAGAAACAAGAAGGAGAAATGAAAACACGGTTGGAAACCGAGTTTTACGATTATTTAGGAATCCACCTGCACCCATAGCCTCTTTAGAATAAATAATAGATATTGATAGACAAATTGAACAGTTTAGGCAAAACAGATTAGATTTAATTTCTCCACAGATTTTATATCAAAACAATGCCACTGTAAGCCAAACAAGATTATTTATGCATTATCGTGAAACACAAAACAGATGTATAGGTGAAGATGTAGTAAGCATAAATTTAATACACCCAGATTCAGAACAAGAATTAATTAGAGGAAATTTTGATTTATATTTTTTATAATAGATTATCTATTTCTTCTATTAGAAAATTATTTTCTTTTTCTAATGTTATTTCTTCTTGTCTTTTCTTTTCTATTTCTTCTGATGCTTTGTTAATTTTGTTGTCTAATTCTATTTTGTAATTTATTACATGTTCTGATATTTCTATGCTATGCAACTTACGGGAAGGCATTTTGCTTATGTCTAAATATTTTAAGCTTTCCATTATGTCTATTTCTTTTTTAAATGTATATTACATTCAGGCTGATTAAATATGTCTAGACTATCTTCTTTTTCTATGAATTGTATAAAGTCTTGTAATTGTTTAAGGTTTATTCCTTTTCCTATTTGCGTAGTACATATGGTTTGGTTTAAGATTTTTATATCAATGTTTTTAAGAATATTAAATTTATTCATCTGTTTCGTTTTCTTGAATGTCTGTGATATATATATATATATATATATATATATATATATATATATATATATATATATATATATATATATATATATATATATATATATATATATATATAACAGATCCACATCTATCAGTGAAGATCTCCACGACTTTGTCTAACCACTACTTTTTGTAGCGATTAGGCTTGTCCCCCCAATTTCTCTGGATTCCTTTACTATGATACATTCAGCCCTAGTGGGGCCCTAACCGCTACTAAGTGTACAAAATATTTAATCAGAGCCGTTCACAAGCTCTAGTGGACGACCAGATTACAGGTGGGGAAACCAGTAGATGCGTATCGGCCCCCATATATATATGTGTGTGTGTGTGTGTGTGTATCATGGAAATGGGTTTAGGAATGCTTATATGTGCATTGCTGTAGAGGATCCAAATCCACAAAGATTCCCAGTGCACTCTCACATCTAGGGTGATTTATTTTCAGTTTTTATTTTTTTTTTGAAAACTGAAAAAAGGGTTTTTTTTGTCCTGCAATTTAAAAAATTGTTGAATGTTTGACAGAGTTTTAGTTTTTTGATTATGCCTTTACTAGTTTGTCTTTTTGTGTTATAAACTCATCTCTCTTTCTCTCTCTCAACAAAGAAATTTCATGACTAAAATAAAGGATAAAGATCTTTGCTAAACGTTGTTAGCGTTGGTGCTTTGTCTCTCTCTTTCCTTTTTTTGTACATAAAGGAGTGTATTGCCGTGTTGCTAATTCTTTCTTATTTAGTTTTTAAATGGCAGAATATTCTTACTTATAAGAAGGGGAGATAGTATAACATGATCGGAAAGGCAAAAAATTGGCTTCAACACAAGTTGTAGGAAGAATTGAAATTCCCCTTACAGTGTGACGAATGGCCACTAAATATAATCAGTGAAAATGAGATTTGTGCTTAACAAAAAAGTATTGCTTAAATTTGTCAATAAATATTTTATGGTGAGCAAAAGTTTTTTTTAAAAATAAATAAAATTTTGGTCCTCTACATTTCCAAATTCTCACTATCTCGGTTTCTCTTGTGGGAGACACTCGACCTTAATTAGACTTTTTATTGGTTAAGTAGACCTCCTTATTAATGTGGTTGCTATGAATACTCTCCCCTCACTCTGATAAGCATAAGGGCCAAGTGTTTGTATTGTACGAGGACACTCTTACCATATAACCTCTAAAACCAGTTTAACCCAGCCTTTTGTTTGTTATGCCACGGTGACAACAATGGACTCCTCGTCCTCCTCTCTTCGCCGCTCAACCTCAGTGAAATCCTATTATTTTGCTACCACCACCAGCAGTGCCAATGATGAATCACCATTGCTGATGCCTCGAGGTCACAGGCACACCAAGAGCCTGGAATATATCGGCGGTTCAAAATCTTCGCAACACAACTGTACTTCGTTGAGGGATGTCATGGCAACCTCGATGGGCCGCTCGATGTCTACATGTTCCGATGTGGTCGACATCTCAATTAGCAATCGTCTCGTTGAGCAGGCCGCGTGATCATACCTGAAACCCATGCCTCCAACTACCGCTTCTGCATCCAACAAGTCCTTATCCTTGTGTCGGGCTTGGGCAAGATTTTCTCAAGAATTGAAGCTTTCGTTTCTATGGTTCGCCAGGGTGCTCCATGTCCTGAGAAAGCCGTTTAGAGCAATTCGGGCTCCAAAGCAGCAATCTACTGCATGAGACTCCCGAAGTGAGAGAGTGGAACGACTCGCGTACTCTCTCTCTTAGTAGGTACATATCATAATGTACAGTTTACCATCTAACAATTTAAACTCCATTTTGCGCAAAACCTTTAGTAATCTTTGTAAGCAGGTTTTTGTTAGGCTAGGATCTAAGTGTTTTGATTTGTTAGGATCTTTTGGTTATAGCTTTTGGTAGGATCATAGAGAATTGTATTTTGCATTTGATTAGATTTTCTACATCTTTTTCGAAGAAACAATCAGCTGGAGTTGTCAAACAACAATTTCAAGATTGATGCAACTCAGTGCGCCCTCCAAGTTTTTTTTTTTTGGGTCAAACTGAAAAGTAGCAGCTACGTCTAATTTATTAAGAAAATTAAAGCAAATAAACATCATGATTAAAACTATAGAGGCACAAAATAACGACTTAATTCTTCGTAAAAAATGAGACTTCCATGCATTATTTTGCCACAATAAGATGATCAGCTTTCAAAATTCCATCAGAAAAAGATCAGAAAGTAAAGTTTTTTTTTTTTTTTAATATACTTGACAGAGATACACAACAACTGTCTTCAATAATGGTCGAACTCATCATGCCATCCAAGTCAGTCTTCATGACAAAAGTGCAACTCATCTTTGAATATGATTTGTTTTTTTTTTTTGAAAGAATTTGGGATTTCCTTCTCGCAATGCAAATGGGTTACATATGTGGACTGGTCGATCTGAAGATGTCTGAACCAAGACTTGGCACCATTTTAGGCAAGGTCTAATCTCTTCCTCCGTGTGAAATTACTTGTAGATACACGTACGCGCGCACACATCATCTTCTATCCAGACGTGTATACATGAATCAATACACCTTGTTTTATCAAGAAATTGACTTGTTATTATCACCGGTGCTTTATTTATCAACGTTTGACGGTATTGTTCTAGATCTTGTGGGATACGTGCAACTAAGTAATTTTTACTTCTTCTTTTTGGTTGTGGTGTGTATATATAAACATAGGATTACATATAAGGTAATACAAATTCAAAATGGTCTACCTTGATTCTGGAAGCAAGGAGAAGATCCTGTAATCCAAGTTCTTGTTGAGGAGGACACAAAGCTACACACCTTTAATCACGTATAGAAATCCTTTTTAACTTGGTCAAAATTCGTAGTACATGTTTTGGAAAGTTATTAATTAGTTTTCAAAGTTATCGTTTACTTTCTGTTTTACAAATGTATGGTCTAGTCAAGCCGTAGTGAACAGTGGCTATCTGGAAACAAAGCCTTCTTTCAGTTTTTTTCCTAAATGGTCCTCGTGAAAGAGATTCAGTGCTTCTATAGGTCATTTCCCTAAATTTCATCGGTTAGCACTGGTTGGGGAAGGGCAAAATCTTTTGGATAAGACCAAAAGAAAAACCCTACCAAGCCCCTCCCTCTCTAAACCAATCACCTCCCGTACGTCGGTACCGCCAAAAAGGCTATGTTTTGGATGGTTGGTGATGAAGTGGGGGTAGCGACTATGTTTTGGATGGTTGGTGATGACAGTGGGTGAGCTGCCCGTTAGAAGATAGTCCGGAGAAGGGTACTAAAGGGTAATGCTGATGGTGGTGATGGGTAGCATATCCGAGCAGGCTAGGGGAGGTGGTGGCTACAATGTACGGCTGGCGAAATGGTGATGGCATTGGCGATGTGGGATGACGGAGCTGAGTTGATGAGGTGGTGATGACGATGGCAAGGTGGGCGGCAGTGCATTGGTGATGCTTGTCTATGGTGTCGTTGATCGCATGTTTTAGAACGATGAAGCGACGGTGTGATTGTGGACTAATTAAGACCGGCATGGGTGGTGGTCTCTGGCCTGTTCGTGGCTAGATTGGAGGAGATGCTGGAGACAATTTATTGGCGAGCGATGGTTAGGTTTTCCCGTTTATGTGGCTTGATTCACCATGGAAGTTACTTTCTTTTCGTTCTCTAATTAGATTTAACAGATGAAATTGAAGAAAAAAAACCTACGGGAACACGAAAACTTTTTACAATAACCACATGAAGATATTAAAGAAGGGCGAGGACAAAACCGAAACGAAAGGTAAAGAAGGACAATATTTTACTATCTTACCCACAAAACCTTGTTGTTTTGAATTTGAAACTTGCAGTTTAAAAAGATCAAATTGGATAAGCATACAACTGTATTAGATAAAGACTCTTATCATGATATATAATCTGTAAATATCACGTGATTGTTGGCATCATATGCATATGGGTGTGGGAGGTTCATCCCCAAAAAGGCTATCTCTCTGTCTGTCATTCATACATCTATCTATGTATGTATTTATGTATAATCTAAGTATCCCTCTATCTAAGGTTCATCCCCTCCTAAATTAAAAACCTCACCTCTCTCGTTGCCATATTCTTTTTGTACCTCCCTGATCAATATTTCAACCCTACCTGAGCAACCCCCCCCCCCTCTCTCTCTCTCACTCACATACACACACTCACACTCATGATCGAGTCATGAGTTCCAATAACAAGAGGAGGCTCCTTGACAAAATCTTCAAAACCAGCCGAGGATGTGGGTGTGGGAGGCCAAAGCTCTCAGACGTAATCCAGCCGAAACCAAAACCAACGCCTAAAGCTTCCATTGACTCCAAGTCCAGTCTCCATCACTCTTCTTCAAGCTCCTGGGAAAGATCAGGTTGTGGCCATTCCGTCAATGATGATGATGAAGACTACACTTCCACCACATTCTCCCTCAACATCAACACACCATCCAGTACCCTTTCTCCCTCCCAGCATGAAAACGACCCAAACTGCTCTCAGACCGTCAGCCCTTGCCCTAAAATCTGCAACAGCGTCGCCGTCGTGAAGGATTCCGACGACCCGTACGTCGATTTTCGACAGTCCATGCTCCAGATGATCCTGGAGAAGGGTATCTACTCAAAAGGTGACCTTCAAAAGCTTCTGATCTTGTTTTTGCAGCTCAACTCTCCAAGCCACCACCAGATCATCGTTCAGGCCTTCGTGGAGATTTGGAACGGGATGATCGAGTCACGGAAGCCCGGTATTGACTCGGAGGAACTCGGTGTTCGTCAAAGGTCAAGTGGGGCGTAGCCGTGTGGCACGTGACACCACCATGTGAAGGCATTCAATTCACACATGGAGCATTAACATGGCAGGTCTCACGTCTTCTCTTCACACAACATGACATGATTTGCAGCAAAAAAAATAACATGACATGATGGGTTTGGTTTGGTCAAGGCAAACTATTGTTTTCCGATTTTCTGGTTCGTTTAATATTTAATTCATTGAGGATGGCTTATTTATGTTTCCATTTATCTGTTTCCAGAATAGCATTTTCTGAAAAAAAAAAAACAATTTTTTAGTACTTTATAAAAGTTTAATAAGATTACCCACCCTATACGCAAGCAAGAAATGTCTATTAGTCTTAATCAAGTCTGTTCAAACATATCACCTTTTATCGTTGATCAAAATAATTCGTTTCGAAACGTATTGAAGAAGCACCAAAGAACTTGACCATGCTTTCATTTTGCTTCCATTGCTTCATGAAAAACATGATTGATTAGAAATTCCGGATTTTAAGAAAATAGTGAATCACTTATATAGCTATAATTTAATGGTTGATTAATTTTTTTAGTGATTTTTATTTGATGACGATAAAAAATTAATGCTAAATAATTTTAGCGACTACTTATTATCCTTGTGCGCAAGATTGTAACAATTTAGCTGCCAAAATTTTTCCATGAAGCCCGTTGTTATTGCTATGTACTTCTAAGCATTGTTTGGTTTATGGGATTGTGTATTGCTTTGGCTTTTTATATACGGTTTGACTAAAAATTAGTCATTAATCAAATTACTAAAATATGATGTTATAGACTTCAATTAAATAAGCCGCAAAACAAGAAAAGGAGTTACATCATGAGAAGTATTTCAGCTCTTCACCCTGACAGTGTTCTATAATTTACAAATAAATGCATTGGTAACGCTTAACTTTATATCATTTATATAAATTAACATGTGCTTTGAGAAAACTAAAATCTTAAGTTACATTACCGCTTAATATAAAGTCTTATTGGATAATGTTGAGTAGACGAATAAAATTGCCATCAGGCCACCATATCGGTGCTTGCATCGTTACCACCAACACCACTGCCACCACCATTCGCATGTGCATTTAGCCCGTGGAACTTGGGGTATATAACTAATGAAATGTCAAGTTCGGTGATATGAGCATTACGACCTCCACCACCACCACCACCATGCCGCATTGTCACCACCATGTACCATCACTATCATACAATTGTCATTCTCGACACCACCAACGCCATGTGTCGTCGCCACCACACCTTCACCACACTTCAACTATCACCATGACTAATATGTCAATGTCGCCACGACACGCCACATCACCACTGCAGCAAACTGCTTGTCGTCACCAACACCATAGAGGAGAGGCGTTACTACCACCATGTACAACCACCACCAACACCATCTACAACAACCACCTCACCACCACAAACGACCACCACCCCATAACCATCAGCAGCAACACCGCGAACAATGACGACCACAACCATCATTGCTTTTACAATAATAAAACTATTAGATATGAACATCATGTCCATTTCCGGTAAGGAAGATAGATTTGTTAGTTGAAACACTTTTTACAATAATTTTCAGTCTTCCAATTTCTGCAATTGAATAACTTGTCCAAATCTTATTAGAGTTAATGTAACACCATTTTTGGCCAAAATTACTATAATACGTTGTTTTGACCGACATTAGCTCTCTAAAAATTGCCAAAAAGTTAAAACTGCCTTCTTTTAGCGACGAACCAATCCAAATAAGTCGTGATTAACAAACATTTATCTTTCTCCTTGAGATAACTATATATCTTGTAAGTAATCCGAAACCGGGTCACCATGTCATTGAAGTTTCTCAACTTGGTCAAAGAAGTGGGGGTGACATGGGGGATATGGTTGGAAAAGGTAAAAACTGAAGGTTTTTGAATGGAAAGCATTAACAGTAACACAGAGTGGGAGATGCAAGATGAGAAAAGGAAGTGGACGTACGATATACCCTCTTCTTTCTTTATTTTTAGTGGAATGCAGGTCTAATGCATTCAGTGGATGACATGTACTGCAAACTGTACAGTTTTAAATGACTACGTAAGTGGTTAGCTGTCTACATTGCTAAGCTGTATCTCTGTACATCTTTTGAGCGAGCAGTGCTCCATGCTTTGCTTCTCTCTCTCTCTCTCTCGTTGCCCGATTCATCAAGTTCTCGTGATGATACAAATCTTTTGTTGTATGTGTAGATGTATAAAGGTGCTTTCATGGGGGATGGAAAATACTCCATGCATTTCTAAACAGCTGCTATGAATGTTGATGTCCGATTCCATGCATGCCAGCATTCCGTTAGTGAATGTTCTGAGACTTTGTCTCTTCATCTTCCTCCTTTGCTCTCTTCTATCTAACAATCTTGTGCCGCAGTTTCAGATCTAATTTAGCACCCAAAATAAACTTACCTAAGTCTTGTTCAATACTAGGAGATACAACCAAGTGAAGGCGCATTAGCAAATGTAAAGTATTTCTAAATAAAACCTGAATTTTGAGTTACGATTATGACAACATCTTGCACTCAGTCTAAGCAAAAGCGGGCTCCAGATTTCCTGTTGCTACAACAAGGCTGCGATAAATTAGTGACGCTAATGGGTATTAGCGACAGAAAGACATCAACAAGAGTCGCTATAATATGACAAATATTGAAGAAAGCAGCTTTAGCGACACTTAAATGCCACGGAAACCATTATGCTAAGTGCAGCGGGGTGTGCACGATCCGATTTTGTTCGGATTGGTGGAGCAATGCTCCTATACCTTAATTAAGAATTGCAGAAAGTTTGGACGCTTCTGTTTGGTCTGTTCAGCCGGTTTGCTTTGGTCGTTCAGACGTTTGGGGGTTTGAATCGTTCGCTGCACGCCTTTCAGCGTGGCAACGTGTACTTCGTAGCAAAGGTCTTCGTAGATCGTCATATGTCCAAAGTGAGAGCAGTCTAAGGTTCTCGTCAGTTGGAACGAACATCAGTATGAGCCACTCCTGTGTATGACACACTACAGGCTTTCTTGTGGCCTCCTAAGGTTCTAACTCATGGTACATATTTCGTATAGATGGTCCTATTGACCCTCATAGAATTACTAACTCCTGTTGAGTTGAAATGTTGCCTCAGCGTTATTCAGGCAGCTCGTATCATGCTATCGTGAATTCAATTGATAAGCAAAGATTCTAGATGTTTAGCTGAGCCTGAGTAAGTGGAACTGACGCATGGAACTTAATCTGCAAAGATCGTGGCTTTTTCGATCAAGCACATATCATGCAAGGGACCATCTAAGCTAAACTAAGCCAATAAAAGGGTTAGAACTATTAGCTATAACAAAGGTAGCAACCTTTAAGACTCTTTGAAGATCCATCCTTTCCTCTCGAAGAGCTTCATCAGTCATTACAGAATCTTAGACACTAAGACAACTTCTTCAGTCATTATGAAATATCTGAGCTGTTTGAAAAAAGCCTTGTAGAGTTGCAAGCTGTTCCTTCCTCTCTTAGAGCTTTAGACAACTTAACAGCTTTAGTCGATTCAGGTAAAACAAGGACTACTTAATTTGGATTCTGGTGCTTCTCTTTTTTCCACTCTTTCTTAACCAACTCATCTCATTATCACTTGCTGCGGCATTAATATTTTGCTGGGGCCTTAAGTTGCCAATGTTCGAGTCCCCTTCAAGGCAATTAGTAAGGAGGCCAAATAATCGATGGCCAAATTGTATTTGCTTTTATAAATTTGGACTTCCAGTGGTATCAAGGATCCTAGTAAAACTTATAACCTGGAAAATGCGATCAAATTACTAACCTATTATTACTACAACTTTTTGATCAGCCATTCAGTCTTGTTTGAAGATGGGACACACAAAAAGCAAACAAGAGTCTGTGATCTTCCATAATATGGGCTACGCTTGTTGGAGATTATTTTGCTACAGATAAAGAAGCTCAACAAGCAAAAAGCGGAAGGCAATTCAAACCGATGTCTGCAACACTGATACATGAACATTATTAGAAATTGAAAAGAATCAGGGCAATGATGAAATGGAAACTGAGGAAAACCGAGTTCAAGCAATCGATTTGAAGAGAATATTTGATATACAATATCGAACAGAGATGATAAGCACTAAGTTGATTTATTCTCTCTCTCAAGTAAAACATGGAGGCCGGTTGCTGCTTTATCTATTTCTAGAAAAACAGCCCACAGTAAAAGCCTCTTGCCATACCCCCTTGTGAAGACGCTTATTTCTACAGTTACTGCTTTCTCAACAAACAAAACCAGTACATGACTACATTATTATCTATGCTCTTCTAATTATATTCAGATTATGAATGCAGGGCTTTTAAGTGGCTATATCGACACAGTACTAGTGCGTTACCGGAAGAAAGTACCAGTCTTCAAAAGCCAAAGATGTTGTGGCGAGAGATAAGTCCTTTAGTTCATGCTGTGGGCGTTGCGAGTCAATAGCTCGCTGGGTGTTAGCACAAGTCTTTATTTTTATTTTTTTGCTATAGCAGAACGGTAGCCATTGCACAAATTGCTGCAATTGCTTTAGCACAAATGAAAGATGCAACTCTCATTATGGTCATGAGTAGCTGCTGCTCAATTGGTTTAGACATGCAATATCAATGATTACCGTGAATATCAAGGTGTGTCTGCCTCTCTCTCATACGACGGGATTAGAGAGATAGACATACACACATTCATATTCAACCATACTGCCATGGTGAATGTATTCGTGGGATGTCAACTATAAGCCTAAACCTTCGTTCAAATTGAAACAAAAAGTAAATTACTTCTAAGAAAACCAACAAAGCTTGGCATGAGCGAGCACATGAGGCTTTCATAATGAATTTAGATCAAGACCATCGTAAAAGTTACTAGTCTCCTACAACATACACAATTCCATCCTAGTTAATATTCACCTACTACAGTGAACAGATACTATCCTCCTCACGCCCCGCAAACCCTGCTTGATTCAGGAGATAATCAGAAACAGTGGAAGAAAAAGAATACGAATGAGGCAAAAAGGAAACAAGAAAATTAACGTACAATTCCACAAAAGCCCCAATTATATGACCATGATTCCTCTCCATATTCATCCTCAAGTACCATACCATTAACTCTTCCAGACGCTCTGAATCTTCCAGCCCATAACCTTCAACCATTAACTCCATCGCCACCCGAAAATCTGCACATGGATCCGCAGATCCCACCGTTACGGCTAAACAGTCCTTGTATGGTAAGATGGCCGCTGCTAGTATCGAACTCGACTCGGACGGCTCGAAAAAGAGCCTCTCGGAACTCTTCGACTGCTCCAACGGCTCAAGAACTCCCGAATAAGGAACCATAGAGTCCACAGGCAACACTGAGCAATCCTTGTTTCGGATCTCGGCACCTGTTAATATTGAACTCGACTCATTCAGCTCGATAAAGAACCTGTCTGATTTCAAACCTGTCAAGGGTAGGTTTGATGAACCAGAGACGTTATCTTGGGTTTTAGGAAAGGGACCTTCATCCTTATTCGCAGCCTCCATCTTCCTTCTCGTCCAAGGCGTTGATACGAATGGTTGAGGCACAGATAGCTTCTTTACTGGTGTTTAACTGTGGAGGAAGCTTGGGTTTTATTAGGGTTGATGGAAAAGATAAAAAGAAAGGCTCATGAACAATAATAAGCCGAGTACAATGTGACCTTTGTAAATGCTTGAAAAGACTATCCAACGATTATAGAAAAAAGAGTCTTAAAAAATTAGAATTAAGAGATCAACAAAATATCCTAGACACAAAATAATAGATAGAAATGGTAAAAATTAATGTATTATCTAACATCCTCTCAAACTCAAGGCGGTTGATAAGAATAAGCATGGATTTAGAGGTCAAGTAGCGGTGTTTTGTTCCTTGTTGCGAAAGACTGACATCCAAGTTGAGGTCGTGGTCTTGTAGATCTAAGGTCCGACAACCAAGCGATAAAAGGTACGGGGGCAAGGTCCGACTAGAGTTGTCAATGGGCCGGGCTTGGGCCGGCCCGGCCCAGCGGGCCTCCAATGAAATCGGGCCTGGGCCGGGCCTCACAAATGAAAAACGGGCCGGGCCGGGCCTAAAACCTGGGATATATAGGCCCAGTCCAAGCTCAGGCCCTAGGCCCAATATTTAGGGCCGGGCTTGGGCCGGGCCCGGGCTCAATCCAATTTTTTTTTCCTTTCTTCCCAACTTTTTATTATAAAGACTTCTTCTTCAACAAAGGGCAAAATTTTTGTAAACGGACCACTGAGTATACAATCACTTTTTCACGAATTAACTCCCTTTCGAAAAGGCAAATTGATGTTAATTGACCATTAACCACGGATTAAGTACAAAAACTAGTTGTTCTAGCCCATACATACTGATTTTAAGTGCAAAATTCAATCTCTTTCGTAATATGGTGTAAAACCTGTAAATGTCAAAGAAAAATAGAGTAGATCAAACAAAAACAATAACGAGATCGATGAAGATAAAATAACATCTTTTCTTGTTACATTCAAATTCTTTGGTCATTTAAAGAAACATGAGATTATTCTTCAAGGCTCTTTAACACGTCACCCACTTCATGAAATTAAATTTAGAATTCAATTCACCTCTTTTGGTTTGAAACAAAAAGAATACATAATTTTTATTTATGTTTAGAATATATGATAATTGTTTTTATAATTATTCCCTTAGCTTGAGATGTAGAACACAAAGCAAATTCTGTAAAATACATTAAATGAAAGCCCACTCAGAAATCATCAAAAACACGTCACAGTCACCACACACCCATACTTCTCTGCGTATGTTAAAGAAAATACTGATCATATGAATTCAATAACACCTCAAAAACTATTAATTTAACTAAAAAGATCCAAAATATCAAAAAAATAATAATGTAATAAAATAGACTTCAAAAAAAATTGAAAAGAAAAAAAATTAGGGGGGGGGGGGGGGGGCTAACGGGACCGGGCCAAACCCGGGCCATTTTAGGGCCGGGCCAAAAAAGGGCCGTTTTAGGGCCGGGCCGGTTTCTCAAAGAATTTGGCCAGCTCGGGCCAAAAAACGGCCGGGCCAGCCCGTGGGCCACTCGGCCCATTTGACATCTCTAGGTCCGACAACCATGGAAGACTTGGGGTGAGGTCCGACGATTATGAAAAGAGACTCGAGGTGTAAGATCCAACAGGAAATAAGGTCTCGGGTTGATACCTTTGAATATTCTATAGCACTCTCATTTATGTTTATTGTACTAGAGTTTTTTCATGTATATATAAAGAATCCATGGTTTTCACTTTTTTTTATGCTCAGTAATACAGTTACATTTTCTTTCACCTTCCCTATCACGGTATCAAAGCATGAAGATCCACCTTTCGAAGAGTCTCTTAACCGCTTCTGCAAATTCTCTCTAACTAATGAGTTCTTTGTTTCTTTTTTGTGTTCCTTTCTTCTTAAGTCCTTCTTTGCTTAGATTGCAGTCAAATCTTTTCTTATGTTTTTCCTTCTTTCAGACTAGTTCTTTATTTATTCGGCCCATTTATCATAAACTATTAGGCCTGCTACATATTTTGTTCCTATGCGCCCTGATGTTATAACTCGGATTGAGGTCCTTTATTCTCATCGTCATCGAAACTCTTTCATCTCTTTTCCATGTCCTCATAATTTTGATCGAGGCTCTTTAATCTCCTCCTTATGCCAAATCTCGAATCGAGATTTTTGATAGTCTTGGCCATCACCTAATCCAATATTTCACATGAGGGTGGGTAATGAGTTATATTCCACATAGGTTAGAAATAAGTTGGTTCTACTTTTTATACCAAGTCAGCTATGATTTTGGGTTGGGCACGGATTTCGACATGGTATATGTCATTGAACTTCGTGCCGATGACAAGACTCTTTTCGTTGTTTCCCAAGACTTCATCTCGTGACTCATTTCCTTGTATCACCGAACTTTGCATCTAGACTTTATTCCTTGTGCCTTCACAATTAACCTAGGGATTCTTTTTCACTTGACTTCTCACGAAAACTCTTAATTATCTGTGTCATCAGAATTTGCTCTGGGTTTCTTTTCATGGTCGTCAAACCTTTTCTTGAGCCCTCCATGGTCGTCAAACCTTGCCATCGCCACTAGACCTGCCCCTCATCCTTGCCACTACACCTGCCACTACTTATTTTTCCTCCTCATATCCCAACCCTGATCTTTTACTTGTGCTCATATTCTTCTATTCTCCCCCCATCCCTCCCCCCCCCCCACTACATGAAAACAATGATTTTGCGATGGACTTTTAGCGACGGAAGGAATTCCGTCGCTAAAATGTCTTTTAGAGACGGATAAACCCGTTGGTAAATTTTCGTCGTTAAAAACATTATAAGCGACAGAATACTACCGTTGCTCAAAATTCTGTCGTTAATGATAGCTTTTTCTGATGGGTTTTTAGCGACGATGTAATTCCATCACTAATCATCTTTAAATCAAATCAAATCGTCTTCTTTCTCTCGTTTCTCTCTCTGTCTCGAATATCTGACCCACCGGCGACCCCTTCTACGGTGACCCACATCTTCGGCGACACCACCGTCCTCCCCCCGACATTGTGCCACCTCCGGCGACAGCCCCATCCTATTCTCAACGCCACACCACTTCCAGCGACATCCCCATCCTTCCCCCGATATGGCGCCACCTCTGGCGACAGCCCCGTCCTTTGCCCGATGCAGCGCCACCTCCGGCGACAGATCCGTCCTCCCTCCGACACGGTGCCACCTCCAGCGACCTTTATGGTACTGCCCACTGCTCACCATTTTCTTTCATCAGTGTTCTTAACAATTTGCTCTTAATTGTCAGTAGAAAAATCACAATTTATACAAGTGCATGCCTATTTGGTTTAGTTAGTTTAATTGTTTGCTTCACAGAGTTTCTTAAAATTTTAGCAGTTACAATGTTGTTGTTATATAAACTTGTTCCACCATGCTGTTATAATTATTAGATCCCTTTCATGATTTCTATGAAGCTAGACTTCAATTGAAAATCAAGTGTAACGGTCTAGGTCGTCGTGAAATTAACACAATAATAATATGCAGAATAATAAATAGACCAAAAATGGCTGAAACCATCTGGAATCTACTGCTAGCACTAGGTCTAGAGAAGATTGAAATTGGTTATGGAGATACATCTTAGCAAGATGGTGACAAACTGGCATTTTAATGGTAACCCTGAGGAATGTACCAAGAATCCATATCAGAAAGTAATGTAGGATATGTGGTATCGGATTTTTTTGGATCGTCGGGTTGATTTGATTAAACCCGGCCTAAGGTGTTACCTATGCAAGCGTGGGTGTATTCTGAAATTAGTGTTAGACGCAATGCAAGCATTGAATACTATACGGCAACCCAGCCTAGAATGGTACCTGTGTAAGCACAGCCAATGCTTGTCGATAAGCCACAAAAATAGAAGGCTTTACTTCTGCAGATATTGATGCCTTGGATAGTAAGGCCATGCCTGTATAAATGAACTGTATAATGAGCATTGCTATGTAAGGTTTATGCTTTTCCATTCCCATTAGACATGGTTTTGAAAAGCCCTTCATGCTCCTATCTTTGGCCTGTGTATAGTTGCTGCACTGTGACAAATAGTTGTTATGGTTTTCAAAACTTCATTACTGAAGTTACAACTCTATATGATCCAAATCCTTTCTACCTCTCCTTTGTCTCTGCACAAGGAAAAAGGAAAATAAGAACAAAAAACAGTCTTGGTCTTTGGATCCTTGTCGTCTATGAAAAATAATTGAGAAATTTGGTTTAGAAGCAGATAATAAAAAATAAAAAAATGGAGAGGTTGACTAGAATAGTAACTAACATAAGAACAATTGAAAAGGCATAGACTTCATTGAAATGTCACATTTGGGCCCGTGGTATTGATTTAGTTACTAAAAGCTTAAAGGTCTTATACAGTGTAACATTTAATAGATTTAATTAGGCTATTCAATTGATGCTCATCAATTGAATAATGCTCGATTGGTTTTTCATGTTAAAGTAGGTTAAATGGCTACTGCTTCGGTGAGCAAGGACGTTTCAGTCAGCAGGCACTTCTTCAAGGTCATGATGCCTGATTTTCATACAAAACTTGTATGCCATCCCTCTTTCTTTGTGTTTTCGTGTGTGTACGCACTATTATCTTTGGTCAAAATCTACATGTCTAACTGTATTATGAATATGTTAGGTCATACCGGTAGCCTTTTGCAGTCTGCTTACCACAGTGAGATCAAAGGAAGCAACTTTAACCAGCCTCAAGGGGTCATGGCTTGTTAAAATCAAGAAAAAGCACGGCCGGACAAAATTTGTTTCGAAGAGGGTTGGAACAAATTTGTGCAACAGCATGACCTTAATATTGGGGATTTTGTTGTCTTTGAACACATGGGGCATATGCCTTTTCAAGTGCTGGTGTTTGATCAAAGCACTTGTAAAAAAGCTTTCCTCCAATGTTGAACTCTGAACCCTAATTAAACCCTGAATTAAATTAATCGCATTGGATATGTGCATTTTGAACAATTTTTTTTCTGTTTGAACATTGATTATTTGTTTGATAATTTTAGGTTGTTAATTGTGCATTTGAAAATTATGACTATTGATCAATGATTTTAAGTTGTTAATTGATGATTTTATATTGTTAATCGTGCATTTGAGCATTTGAGATATTGAGATTGTTGAAGGAGGATGGGACCCAATTGGATTGAATGTGTGAGTTTTATTAATTTTTGTTGCATTGAGCATTTGAGAATTGAGATTGTTGACGGAGGAGTCGGACACGTGTCAGTAGGTGTCAGATACGTGTCCAGAGGTGTTGAACACGTGTCGTAGGTGTCGGACACGTGTCGTAGGTGTCGAACACGTGTCGAACACCATATCGACGATGTGTCGGAATTGAGATTGTTGACTGTGCATTAAATTTAGGTTAATTAGGTTAACTCATCTTTCTTAGCACCCCCTGGAATCTCATCGTGGTTCTAGCACTGGCTATAATTAGCTCTAATTAGTCCTGATTAACCATATTTTAATTAGGTTGAAGATTGAATTTTTTATTACAGGTTTGGGCATTAAAAAATTTTTAAAAATATATTTTTAAAAATGACTTTTAGCGACGGATTAATTCCGTCGCTAAAAGCGTACTTATTATAAGCTTTTTTGTCGTTAAAAATCTCATTTAGCGACGGAATATTTCGTTGCTAAAAAATTTATCCGTTGCTAATTTCACAAAAAAAGAAAATAAACTAAAGCATGTAAAGCAGAATTAGCGACGAAATTTTCGTCGCTAATTTATAAATCAATCCACTATAAAAAAATTCAATATTGGACGACGGATTTTAAAATTTAGTAACATAATTTTATACGAGAAACTTTTAGCAACAGTATATCCGTCGTTAAAAGCCTCATTTCTTGTAGTGCCACCCCCGCCCCCTACCACTATCGCAGGACCAAGCACCACCATAAGGAACCCACTATTGAGTTCCTCATAGTCTCACCTCCCCCCATCACTGTCGCGGTACCAGGGACCACCATCGAGATCAGTAACCTCAATACATGACGTCCTCCATAACCTCTGAATCACTGATGGGATCTGTTGTCACAACACTGGCGTGCAGGATAGCGACAGCTGTGGGGAAGACTTAGGTCTAGAAAGAATAACTACATGTTTTGGCTATCAACTTTTCAAATGATGCCTAAAAGTTAGCCTACACAATCACCCTAAACCATTTGAAGTTCAAAAGCTCTTGAATTGCAAGGTTCAATAATTGAATATGAAATAGATCAGAAATGTTGGTTAGCCCAAAAATTATGACCGTGGTTATGAGTAATAATTGCGGGTAAAGGCATTGATTTTCTATTAAATAATAATCTAAATCTTATTAAGTAACAGGGACCCGTTTTTCTCATAGTAATAATCTTTGCAAAGAGCAAAATACCCAGTACCTCTTAAGCGGGTGAAATACCATGTCATCTGCACACTAGAACGCAATCCCAAGAAAATGAAAAGTAAACTTGCCATGGTCAAGCCTCTCAGAGAATCCAAAACCATCCTGGATATGCACCTCTAAATCCTCATAAACTTTATGTCCAGCACCAAGGACAACGCTCTATTGCCTTAGGCACCAAGACGCTAGCACAAAGAACTGCCTGATAGTAAAACTCTTGTAGTTAAAAATTACCTCCACATGACCAAAACAAAGGACAGTTAGTTGGCAAGACAAGTTAAATTCCATTAACAGGTTTTTGAAGGTTGGTAGCTAGGATGTGCTTTTACATGAGAAAACATTATTGGTTGTTTCTAATCACTACATACGCTGCTCGTAATTGTTGAAATGGGGTTTAGAAGGCAATTGAGGGCGCATGTGATAGAGGGAGAGATGAGACAAATATGTAAAAAAAATATATACTAGATTTTGCAGCAAACAATAAAGAAAAGAATAGAAAACAATAACAGAAAATAAAGGTACACAAGACATAAGATTTACGTGGTTCGGCAAAAGCTTACTCCATATTAGTAGCAGCGATTTCATTATGTCTGGCAATGGAGATTATAGATCTTTGTCTCTCTCAACAAACCCTCTCAAAGAACGGCGGCTCCTCTCTCTTGACCCTAAAACACGATACAAGATGACTTATATATACTTAAAGATAAGTGGGAACCTTCTCTCGATAACCAATGTAGGACAAGACGACTTATATACTTATGGTCAAGTCACGACCTATTCTGAATAACCTATGTAGGGCACCCACACATTAACCAATTTTTCGGTCGCTTGTTTTTATCCAATACAAATTATCACAAATATCCACCTTGGCTTAGATAAAACAAGGCGCAAACAACCTGAAAGTACCATCTGCTACTCCCACAGCTGCCCCTTAGGGCTGCACATCAAAAGTACTGCTGATATCGATCAAATCTAAATAATGCTTAAACTTGATCTCTGAAATATGCTTTGTCATCTTGTCTGCTAGATTTTCAACTATAGAATTATTCTCTACCATAACAGTACCCTGTGAAACTACATCCCTAATAAAATGAAACCTGACACAAATGTGTTTGGTTAGCTCATGGAACATATGATTTTTGGCCAAATGTATGACACTTTGCCTGTCACAGTAAACAGTGCTAGACTCCTGCTTAAACCCCAAATCACCCACCAAGCCCTTCAACTAAATGATTTCCTTCACTACTTCAGTCGTCGCTATGTACTCGGCTTCTGTAGTAGACAAGGCAAAAGTAATCTATAGAATAACCCTCCAACTGATCAAACAGTTCGAAAAAGTGAAGACATAACCTATCAAAGATCTCCTCCTATCCAAATCTCCAGCGTAGACTAAATCCACATATACAATAACTCTACCATTTGCATCATTGCCCCGATAGTATACTAAACCAGTATCGACAGTACCTTTCAGGTATCGAAGTATCACTTTATTCCCTGCAAATAAGCTTTCCCAGAATTACTTATGTACCTACTAATCACACTGACCTCATGAGAAATATCGGGTCTCGTACAAACCATAGCATACATGAAACTGTCCACTGCACTAGCATATGGAACACAAGCCATCCGCTCCACCTTCTCCCAGGTCTGTGGAAAATCAGCTACTGAAAGCTTGAAGTGTGTCGCCAAAGGATTAGTCAAAGGTTTGGAGTATTCCATATCAAAGCGTTGCAGTACTCAGTCAATGTACTTTTTCTGGGACAAGTACAAAATTCATGCAGGTCGATCCCTCTTAATCTCCATTCTCAATATCCTCTTTGTTGCACCCAAGTTTTTTTTTTTATCTCAAATTCCATTTCCAACTATTCTTTCAAACCATTGATATCTAATATCCTTTTTGCAGCAATCAACATGTTATCAACATACAACAACAAGTATATATGAGAACCATCTGCAAGCCTCTGGTGATACACACAACTGTCATAAGCACTCTTGGTGTAACCTCTCTCTGCCATGAAAGTGTCAAACCACTTATACCACTGCCTTGGAGATTGCTTTAATCCATACAAGGACTTCTTCAATAAGCAAATATGATCTTCCTTATCCTAGATTACGAACCCCTCGAGCTGACGCATGAATATATGCTTTTCCAACTCACCATGTAGAAAAGCTATCTTGACATCCAGCTATTCTAACTCCAAGTCATACAGAGTAACCATAGCAAGCAATAATCTTATCGATGTAAATTTTACTACATGAAAAAATATTTTATTGTAATCAATAATGTCTTTCTGAGTAAAACCCTTAGCTACCAAGCACTTTATACCTTGCATCTTCCTTTCTATGAATTCTCTCATTCTTCTTGTAGACCCATTTGCAACCAACAATCTTCTGGCCCATAGGCGGTTTCACCAATTCTCACGTTTGATTCTTGTAAAGAGATTTCATCTCCTCACTCATAGCAACTGTCTACTAGGCTAATTTTGTGCTCTTAATGGTCTCTTTATATGTAACAGGCTCTTCAACCTTAATACCCTCTGCACACTAAGAGCATAAGCAACCATATCTGTATATCCATACTTCTGAGGAGGTCGAACTTCTTTTCTCGATCTGTTTCTGGCAATGCATTACTGCAGTTCCTAAGATTCTTGATTCTGCTTTTTAGAATGAAAACCTTCTTCCCACCTGTAGGAGTTTTAGGCAAAAAAGTCTAGAGCTTGAACCTCTAGCTCTACCTTCTCCCTGACACTGTGGTCTTTCCCTGCATCAATCAACTCCTCCTTCTTTGAAAGCATCAAAGACTCATCAAAGGTCACATCTCAACTAATTAAGAACCTGAATGACTTAGAATCAGGACACCATAACTTGTAGCCTTTTATTCCACTTGCATAGCCTAAGAAAATCCATTTCTTCACTCTCGGCTCAAGTTTACCATCATTAGCATGAGCATAACTAGGACAACCAATATCCACAAATTTTCATAATTAGCATACTTACCGGACCAAACTTCTTCAGGAGTCTTACAATCAATTGTAGCCAATGGAGACCTATGTACCAAATATGCACCTGTGTTAACAACTTCGATAACCCGACATTTGAAAGCGTACACTGAGCCCTCTTACGGAAAGTCCTATTCATCCGTTCTGTAACCCCATTCTGTTGTGGCAGTTTTCTAAATAGTGTGATACCTCATTATGCCTTCATTCTTGCAGAAGTCAATGAACTCATCCAAACATAATTCTATGCCATTGTTAGTCGTCAAGCATTTAATTTCTTTGCCGATGTATTTTTCAATCGTTTTCTTAAATTGCTTTCACTGAACAAAGACATTACTCTTCTTTTTCAGAATGTACAGCCAGAACTTTCTTAGGAAGTCAGCAATAAACGTCAACGTATATCTACCACCACCCTTAGAAGGAACCGTAGAAGGATCCCAAAGATCTAAATGGATAAAATCTACCGTACCTTTGGTGGTATGAACAACCCAACTAAATTTCACCCTATATTGCTTTCTGAAGACACAATTCTCACAAGAATCCAGCTTTCTTATTTTCTTTTCCCAGCAAACCTTGTTTGCTCAACACATACATACCCCTTTCACTCCTATGCCCAAGATGCATATATGTCATAGCTTGGTAGTGTCAGAATCTATATCAAAACATGAAGCTGTTATTGTTGCTGCTGCTTCTGTAATTGTGCTACCTAACAAATAGAGGCTATTTTTTTTTAACCCTTTTATCACAATAAGAGTACCCTTCATTATTCTCAAAACTCCACCCGCTGGTCGATAGTCGCAACCATTAAAGTCAAGTGTACCTAAAGAAATTAGATTTTTTCTCAGCTCTGGAACGTGTTTGATATAATTCAAAGTTCTCACAATACCATCATGCATCCTAATTTGAATTGAACCTATCCCAACTACCTTACAAGCGATATCGTCTCCCATAAGAACTTTACCACCATCAAGTGAGCGATAAGTGGAAAAGTAATCCCTATTAAGGCACGTGAGATAGAAGCAACCCATATCAAGAAACCATCCTCCATTCGAGGAACTGATAGTAGCTGAGAGAACATCCGCACCATCAGGATTATCTTCGACTACTACTCCAGCAACATCAGTTGTCTTAGAATTATCCTTTTTCTTCACTTTATGCTCAAGACAATCCTTTCATTGATGCCCTTCCTTGTGACAATGATAATATTTTAATTTTTTGGTCTTTGACTGAGACCTCAATCTTTCTTTATTTCTAAACCCAACACGGTCAGTGCTTCAGCCTCGAGCCATCAGACCATCACCATTTTCTTCTCCCCATCTTTTCTATAACATTCTTCCTTAATTCAGGAAAATTTATCACAGCTTCAACCTCCTTCATAGAGATATTGTCCTTCTCATATAAGAAGGTAGTAACAAGATGTTCATATGACGGAGGTAAAAAAACACATCAACAATTAAGCTTTATCCTCATCTTCTATCTTGATATCAATATTTTATAGGTCTAATATTACCTTATTATATTTATCAAGATGATCACTAATCAATGTACCTACTTTAATTCAAAGAGTATACAATTGTTGCCTTAAATATAGGCTATCTATCAGAGACTTCTCATGTAAGAGCTTTCCAATTTCAGTCACAATCCTGCTACAGTCATTTTCTGAGAAACCTTTTGCAACACGTTGTTTGCTAAATATAGCAACAGGGCACTATGGGCTCTCTCTCCAACATGTCTTCTTTTTCATCAGTAGACATCGTCTCAAGAAACCCTTAATGCCCTTTTAACGCCTTCAACAACCCTTGCTGAATCAGAACAGCACGCATCTTCATCCTCCATAAACTGAAATTGTTCGATACATAGAACTTCTCTAAATCATACTTCATTGAAGTATGTGGCGCCATCTCAAAGTGCTTTCAACCTAACGTAAACCTCAATAAACCCTCTCAAAGAACGGTCCGTCTCTCTTGACCCTAAAACACAATACAAGACGACTTATATATATTTAGAGATAAGTCGTAACCTACTCTCAATAATCAATGAGTAACAAGACGATTTATATACTTAGGGCCAAGTCTCGACCTATTCTGAATAACCGATTTGGGACACTCACACATTAACTAATTTTCTGGTCACTAGTTTTTATCCAAGACAAATTATCACAAAATATTCTATCTAATGTATCAATGGAATGGATCAATGCAATAGTATGAAACAACTTAATATTTTCTTGCTGGTACAAAACCAATGAAGTTGCAAGCCCACAGATTAAAAAGCAAAGACCATATTGAGAAAAAAATTTCCCAAGAGTCAGAATTTAAACTACATCACGTACAGGCAGTTGTTATGTTAATTTCTCTCTATTATCTAAAAGTTAATTTTTTTCACCTTCCTTGTTGACCGAGAAAATATGGATTTCTACATGTCTTTTTGGAGTAATTGAAAATTGAAGTTGTACTTTTTAGTTGCAAAAATTGTTTGGATAAACATTAGACTTAAAGTGTCGTTAAAATACCATGTATGCTTGCGTACATCCCATACCAAAAGAGTTTCTTATTGTTGAGTACTTATACTTAGTTTCTTATTGTTGAGTACTTATACTTGTTAAGACTACGTGTCCCGCATTGTTCTTTTAATAAAACCTCAAATAGTATTTATAAGCACACATGAGATCTCTTTAGCATCTTAGTTACTTGTGCTTGAGTGCTTTACCAGCATACTCAAGGAAAAAGAGAAACGGTGTGGGAGATATCAGTTATACTTTCCAAGCTTAATATGAAATTATTGCACTTTATACTAAAAACATATAGTCTTTAAGCTACCCATTTTAATAGCCAATTTCATGGTTCAGTTATGCTCCCTAATATTTTCAACATTCATATTTTTTTAACTTTATAAAGTTAGAATTCTTGGCATATTGGTAGGGTATCGGCTTAAGCTTCTGCTTCAAATTTTCGCTTATAAATACAATTGCATCAACAATTTAGGTTGGGCTTTTATCTTGGAGGCAACTCATCAATACTTTAGTGCACCACATGATTGTCATAAGGAACATGAATTGTCTTAAGAGAGAGACCCTGAATCCACGCTTCAGCCACGCTAATTTTCACTTTAATATTGTATTTGCGTAATTTTTAGTATATGTTACAGAAGCAATCATCATCTGTCAAGTCATGTTAACTCATTATGAGCATTCAACAAATTTCCAACGATTGAGTACACAACTTGTTTAAGTAGAGAAAGGAAGGAAAATAAAAGTTGTTTCACTTTGCTGACTTTGTTTTAGAGGTCTCCCTCTTTCATCTTTTTTTCTTATCTTGGTGATTTGCGTCATTTGGTATTGGATGTTCAAAAAATAATTTCAAGATTATTCTCACTTAATGTAGACACCAGCACCAGTTTGAAGCCATTGAACATTTTTTCCTCCACTGTTAAGTAGGTTTAGGCTTTTAGTGGAGCAGCAAGGCCTTATGTTGCCTATAGTAAATTAAGCAATCTTGTTCAAGAGTGCATCAAAGTTATGAACTTTTAGCTTTGCTCACCTTAAATTTGCAACTTTTTACATTGAGAATAGTCTTTGCCCACAGTATTTGAAACCAATAAAATAACTCTAGAAGGGGGGAGGGGTTGAATAGGGTTTTAAGACTACTTTAGAAATTAAACAAGTGATCACAACAAACCTAGAGAAATTATGAAGAACATTAAGATAGCTTCAAACACCAAATTACAATCACAATATATCAAATAAGCAAGCTAACCAATCTTAACAAAAGTATAAGACAATAATGTAAGGAAAGAAGGGTTTAGAGATACTTGACGCTTGAGATTTAGATGGTTTCGGCTCGATTTACCCTCAAAGCCTACGTCCGCCTCTTGAAGGAAGTCCTTTGAAAGGCCCTGGAATCCACTAGAATGATCTTTCTTACGAGTCAAGATCGAACCTCTTACAATCCCTTGATGCTATGCCCACATCAAGAACAAGCTTTGACAATGCCAAAGCTCCAAAGCTTGATAACCCCAAGCTTTGATACAAGAAACTTTAGATGAAGAATTGTGTACAAAGATTTACTCTCAAGGAGTAGATGAGTACAAGTTTAAGCTCTAGAATAAGAGAGATGAGTGTATGTTGACTATTAAAGTGTATATCTCTCAAATGCAAGGTCACAATAAAAGCTCTCTTAAAATGGATGAGAAAACAATGAAAACCAAGAGAAATTGAAAAATTATTTTGATCTTTGAGTATATGCAAGATAAGAAGGCCTTGAATGCAATTGATGAATGAAAACTACGCCCAAAATGAGTTTAAAAAGGTGTGAGAATTAATATGACCGTTTGGAAGTAGGTAGGGCATTTAATGCACTAAATGATAAACGCAGTCGACTGCATTGTGCCATTGCAGTCGACTGTATACCCAAAGTAGTCGTTGGAAATTTATAATTTTCAATTGCAGTCGACTGTAATCGGCTACTGGAAGTTATTGCAGGCGACTATATTGGGATGCAGTCTACTGTAATACCTCACTACCCAACTTACAGTCGAATGCATTCCAGTGCAGTCGACTGTATTCCTAAAAATGCAGTTTCCCTGTTTTCAAAGAATGAAAAAGTTTATGCATGCAAGGGAAACCTATGGGCATACTCTAGGTTACAGTCATTGATACGATCAACTCTCTATGTCTAGTTACAAAAAAAGGAATAAAAACTTTGTAAACATCAATCAAAGAGTTCCATCTTTGATGCGTTCCGTTGAGTGTCTTTGATCGACTTGCTCTTCTAATTGTCCATTTGCATGAGTATGAGATTGTACATATTGCTTCATCAACTTAATGCATGTTAGACAACATAATCATTTATAATTTTCAATTGCAGTCGACTGTAATCGGCTACTGGAAGTTATTGCAGGCGACTATATTGGGATGCAGTCTACTGTAATACCTCACTACCCAACTTACAGTCGAATGCATTCCAGTGCAGTCGACTGTATTCCTAAAAATGCAGTTTCCCTGTTTTCAAAGAATGAAAAAGTTTATGCATGCAAGGGAAACCTATGGGCATACTCTAGGTTACAGTCATTGATACGATCAACTCTCTATGTCTAGTTACAAAAAAAGGAATAAAAACTTTGTAAACATCAATCAAAGAGTTCCATCTTTGATGCGTTCCGTTGAGTGTCTTTGATCGACTTGCTCTTCTAATTGTCCATTTGCATGAGTATGAGATTGTACATATTGCTTCATCAACTTAATGCATGTTAGACAACATAATCATTAATGTTAATTATCATCAAAACCAAGTATAATCCAAGGTTAAATAACCGTAGGGTTAACAATCTCTCCCTTTTTTATGATAACAAACATTAATTCAAATACTGTCAGACATATAGGATAATATTCACAATGAAGCATGACAATCTCAAATTCAATCACTTTTAAACAGTAAGGGGTCAAAAGAAGAATTCATGATAATATGTTCCCCGTATCTTAAGCAATATAGGGCTCCCCCTATCTCAAGTAATATATGCTAATATCAAATCCACACAAGTATGAATCAACAATATTTCTCCCCGTTTTGACATCATTAAAAAGATTAAGGGTTGTGTGTGTGTGTGTGTGTGAAAGTGATCAACATATGTATCCATCCATGGATAATCAATGTAGCCAACAAGGGCATTCAAATAAGAAAATGTAAGTATTTGAATAACCATCAAAAGGTGTGTTCATACCCTATCCTAGCCAGACCTCGGGGGCCCACAAAAGGGATCCGCGTCACGCGACACATTATCCAGTCAACGGTCAATTATTCAACGCCATAACCAGGTCAAAGCGCATCTCCTTTCGAGCATCCACAGGCATCACCAGTGCAGCGACATCAACACAGTCAAACTGTTGGAAAAAGGAAGGGGTCGGCCACCCCTTTCCTAAGGGGGTCGGCCACTCCCTTCCTAAGGGAGTCGGCCACCCCATTCTTCAGGGGGTCGGCCACTCCCTTCCTAAGGGGGTTGGCCACCCCTTTCTTCAGGGGGTTGGCCACCCCCTTGTTGTGAGGGGTCGGCCCCCCTTCCAACCCAAAGGGGTCGGCCACCCCTTCCAACCCAAAGGGGGTCGGCTACCCTTTTGCCTTGCAAGAGTCATTCCTAAACCCCTGACATCACTCATCGCGTTCTCTACCATGCGCGCTCAACACTAATGGTCACTTAGCGCTCATCACCGACCGTGCACAATCGTCACGACCGCAGAACACTATCCTAAGTATTGCTCCCTGACAGTCCTCGCTGTGCCCTTACGCCCAGCTGATAATACGTGCCCCAGGCACTAAGTATGCCGTGACAGTCGTCGCCGCGCCCTTGCGCCCCACTGATGATACGTACCCCCGGTACTAAGTATTGTTCCGCGATAGTTGTCGCCGTGCCCTTACGCCCCGCTGATGATACGTGCCCCCGGCAATAAGTATTACTCCGTGACAGTCGTCGCCACGCCCTTGCGCCCCGGTGCCCCGCTAATGATACGTGCCCCCGGCAATAAAGTATTGCTCTGTGACAGTCGTCGCCGCGCCCTTGCGCCCCACTGATGATACGTGCCCCCGGTACTAAGTATGCCGTGACAGTCGTCACCACGCCCTTGCACCACGCTGATGATACCTACCCCCGGCACTAAGTATACCTCATCGACAGTCGTCACCATGCCCATGCACCACAACCATGTTACAAGCCTCTGGGCATCACACCTATTCACCACACCATGCACCCCCGCCATGGACGTGGAACATGCTTCGACCCACTCTTCAGAGTATGCAGCAGTCCGAGGGCTTCGCTCGTAGTGCTCCAGCACGAGGACCTCTCCCTGCAACATGGGCTGAGCGCCATCACATGCTTAGTGCCATCGCCGGCTCAATCAACTGCGGGACTGGCTGTATGCCGCTGCCGGCTCAATCAAACTGCAGCATGGGCTGAGTGCCATCACGGGCTTAGTGCCATCACCGGCTCAGTCAACTGCGGGACGGGCTGTATGCCGTCGCAGGCTCAATCAAACTGCGGCATGGGCTGAGCGCTATCACAGGCTTAGTGCCATCGCTAGCTCAATCAACTGCGGGACTAGCTGTATGCCATCGCCGGCTCAATCAAACCGCAGCATGGGCTGAGCGACATCACGGGCTTAGTGCCATCACCGGCTCAATCAATTGCGGGACGGGCTGTATGTCGTCGCCAGCTCAATCAAACTGCGGCATGGGCTGAGCACCATCACGGGCTTAGTGCCATTGCCGGCTCAATTAACTGTAGGACAGGCTGTATGCCGTCGCCGGCTCAATCAAACTGCGGCATTGGCTGAGCGCCATCACGGGCTTAGTGCCATCGCCGGCTCAATCAACTGTGGGACGGGCTGTATGCCGTCGCCGGCTCAATCAACTACGGGACGGGCTGTATGCCGTCGTCGGCTCAATCAAATTACGGCATGGGCTAAGCGCCATCACGGGCTTAGTGCCATCGCCGGCTCAATCAACTACGGGACGGGCTGTATGCCGTCGTCGGCTCAATTAAACTGCGGCATGGGCTGAGCTCCATCACGGGCTTAGTGCCATCGCCGGCTCAATCAACTGCAGGACGGGCAGTATGTCGTCGCCGGCTCAATCACCAGGGGCTATGGTCCTCACAGTAGGATGGGCTCGCAACCCTAGAACCATCGTCGGCACAACCTTGAAGCCATCGACATCACACTTACAGGGAGCTCCAACGCGAAGAATTCACAGCAACGGACCCTAAGCACCAAGCGGTGACCATGGTCACTTATGTTACTCATGTTTCTTGGGATCGTCACACACCAGGGCAATGACCCACGGGTCACTCCGGGACGGGAGCAGGTCCTTGGTGGGCATCGCGCCTAAACCATCCGGCAGTTGGCTAGGAGGACAACCCTCACCACTGTCAGGTCCTCTGTGCGTCTCTTGATGCACCTCATAGGATTCAGTAAGGGCTTGGACTGGTGGCTGGGGCAACGGGCTACTCTGACCATGCTACTGCGGCATGATCAGTCTCCTCAGACAGGCAGAGAGATGTTGCAAGGGTAGGGCAGCACGAACTTTGGGATAGGTAGTCCCGACGGAGAATCAGTGCTTTGGCTCCCCCTGGCGACGTGTCGTTCCCAGGGGTGACACATGTCAACTTATGACATGCACATTTTTGCCTATAAATAGTGGGGTTTGGAGCTTTTCCAAGGGCTTTCTCTCATTTGAACTTCTCTCTAAAAAGACATTCTCTCTTGAATTCTAGTGAGAGAAACACAGTTGGACCTCGGTCACCAGACCCTTGACGCTGCACCCTCATCACGGACCGTCGACTGTCGCCCCTGTTCGTCGTCGCCCTGCCTGCGCGGCGCTACCAGCCCTCGCGTCCTGTCTGGGGAGCCTTTATCTCAGCCCTTACTCCGTCCTTGCTGTCTCCCGCTTTGCCTACCTGAAAGCTAACTCAGACTGCATCCTTTGTGGCACCTCCACGTAACCGCAAACCCCTTTCCGCATCAACAAGGTGTACCAAGCATATGTTACAAAATAGCACATAAAAAAGAAGCGTAATATGAATCAGATGTGCAGCAAGATAAGCGTGAAGCAAAGTGCCAATTTAAAATATCAACCCAAGTTCTAATGTAATACTACGAGTAGCATCCATGACAAGTTTTGAATACATAATAGAGTTGAAAAACCTAAGCACAAAACACAAACTATGTCCTAACAATGCATATCTATATAGCAATTTATAAGTGTGTGCAAATCAATTCAAAGAAATGAGATTAAATGCATGTTAACAAAATCAACAATTTTGGAGAAAAAAACAACCAAAGCATGCTATAAGCATATGAGATAATGCTCAAGTATATGAAGTGCAACTTGCATGTTGAAGCACAAGATATATAACCATTTAGTCACATAGGTGATGTAACACCTCAATATTTTTAACGGATTAGTAATAATACAAAAATAAAAATTTAGCGGCGAATATATTTTTTAAGCATATTAGCAGTTTTTAGCGACATTATTTTTTTAATAATACTTATATTTTTAGTAACGAATTATCTACCTTAGCATTTGAAATACGTTTAGCGATAATTAAAATTTTATTTTTAGTATCGGTGCCCTTATTAGCGATGATTTGTGAAACGAGATAGCTTATCAACACATTATTAATTTTTTCAGAACATAAATTATCGTTAATACTTATTTTGGACTACTTTGCGATAATAAAAGTTCTGGGTAAAAAAATTAAAATAACTAACGAGAGCTTAGGGGCTTTGTGGTAATATTTTCAACTTAGGGTTTTGCTATATATATATATATGAATATAAGATGATAGGGCAGCCGACCCTAATTCTATTCCCACATTTTCTGTAAACGGGTGAGGAGAGAGAGAGAGAGAGAGAGAGAGAGAGCGTGGATCAGAAGCGGAAGAGGAACGTGAAAGAGATTTATCGGCATTCGGATTTCTTCCGGTAAGCTTTTTTTTAAACCTTTCTTGTGGTTTAACTTCTTACAAATTTAAGGGGCAAAGAGGGCCGTGGGGTGAGGGTTTTTCTGTGAGTTTCGTGTGAAAATCATGGAAACCTTGTAGGTTCAAAACTGCCATGGGCAGTGGCTGAGTGAGTTTTTGTGTAAGTGTGTGTGTTAAGTTTTGTCGATGAGCAGCCGTGAAGGGGAGCAATGGCAACCATGTGCCCTAAAGATTTGGTGTTGGCAGCCATGGCTGCTATGAGGAAACATGGTATGGCTTAGGCAGCTTATGTAAAATGAGGAGAAATTTGGGTCCCTAATCACTTGAGTCGGTAATTAGCTCCCACCTTTGACTATACCTGTGTGTACGTGTTACAACGAAAAAAAATGGTGTGTTCATGTGGAAGATCGTGGACCTGATGGGCAGAGAAGAAGGAGAAGGTACAGCCATGCTTTAGCGCGTGGTTTGTGGGTGAGTTGATGTGTGTTACCTGTGCATGAGTGAATGTGTGTGTGAGTGCTGTGTGGGTCTGTGTGTAGCTGTGTGTGTGGAGTGAAGAAATACGTGTATGTGTGAGGCTGTAGTGTAGAGAGAGAGTGGGGGTGCAGCTGGTCGTGGTGAGTGCTTTGTGGGTGCTGTGTGCGTTATGGTGTGTATATTTGTGTGTGCGTGAGGTGTGTAAGAAGTGGGTGTGTTTGTATGCTTGAATGGTTGTATGCGTGTGTTTATTGTGAGCAGTGGTGTGTGTTTGTTTGTTCAAAAATGTGTGTGCGAATGGCTGTGTATGGGTAGTGCTGTCCGTACGGGTGGGTGTGTGTGTGTTTGTGTATACGGGTGTGAGAGTGTGTGAGTGAATGTGTGTGTAAGAGCTGCATATAAGTGTGTGTTTGTGTGAAGTTTTGTGTGTGTATTTTAGTGGGCATGAGTCTGTTTACCCACAAAAATGGAAGACCCACTGCCGTGAGGCAGTGGGTGTGGGATTTAAGTGTGTGAATAGTGTGAATAGTGTGTTGGGTATAAAAAAAAAAAAGAAGAAGAAAATAAGCAGTTAGTGTGGAGAAGTTTTTCTTTCTTCTTTTAGTATGCAAGTGTGTGATGTGTGGAAGGGTATATGTGTGCATGAGTGCTGTGTGTGTGTGGGTGAACTGAAGTGGGTCAGTGACTGCATTAGGTAAGAGAGCGCCAAAGGGAAAAGAAGGGAACTACGGATCAGGTAATAGGTTGATGTTAAGTTCGACACGTGCATATACTACTGCACGCTTATCGATAGCATATAAAAATTTACAGTATAATACATTAGACCATATTAGAATTCTTGGCAAAAGTTTATAATTTTCTGAGATCATTTGAATTTTTCATGTTTTTGTAATTTCAGATTTGTAAAATTCTTTTGGAGCCCTTAAACCCTGAAAATGTTCTGGAAAAAATTAGCATAATTTTTGTATGGTACAAATAAGACTCAGTATAAATTTGATAATTTTTTAGATTTTATCTGCTGTGATTTTCATATCGCATTGTTTTTGGCAAAATGAAAAATTTTAAAATAGTTTTATGTCTTTTCAATCCTGATTTAAATTTCCATAATTTTTATACATATTTTAAAGGTATTAGAAAAATTATGGGACTTTATTTTCAGCTAGAAGCAATTTTGGGAATTTATGGATTTTTATTGCATTTAAAGAAATTATTTTAATTTGAAAATATTCAAAAACTCATAAAATTCATATTTTGACTTTTTATAATGTTTTAAGCTAGAAGAGTGTTTTATTGTAATTTATTTTGAATTTTAGAATATCAACACGCATTAAAGATCGTACAAGGTTCTCGGTTAGGTTGGCCGCGTGCGAGACCCGTTTTGAGTTGAGTCATTTCGGTGTTAGAAGTGAGCACAAGGGGTAAATGATATTAGGTATATAATATTGTAGCATAGATTATGTTCTAACAAATGGATTGTCAATCTAGGTTTATTCAGAAAATATTGATCGAGGATTGGTAGCATCACTTAGCTTGGACCGAGGTAAGGGATTTCTATTCGAAACCCAATTCATCAATTTGTCCTCGTAGATATTTTTCAAAATTGCTATCTAATTTCTTTGGACTCTATTATCTTTGTTATGAGAATGCATTTGCCTTTAATACCCTTTTCTTGTGCCTTAAACATTTATTGAAAATCATACTCGATGCTCTGTGTTTATTTCTCGTTGTGCAATGATTTAATCATTGTATTATCGTCTGTTGTCATTCTGCATATTGACATGAGAATTTGCATCAAAGTGTTCGGCAGGAGTTGGTGTATATGTAAGAGGATATTGGTGTGGGCTAGTACCTTAACGGACTAGCCAGTGTACTGGTGTGGGCTAGTACCTTGACGGACTAGCGGATGTATTGGTGTGGGCTAGTGCCTGATGGACTAGCCGGTGGAAGGTGTTAATGAGCATCGCCTTTGTGGCTTTGCTAAGTGATTACCCTGCACTGCCTGTGTGGCTTTGCAATTCCTCATGTTATTGTATTCGTGATCGTTTGTATCGTATCATAGAATCGTATTGATGTCTGATTGAACTTGTTATGATTCTCTTTTTGAAAATCCTGATGAATTGCATCTGTAATTGTGTCGTAGTTCTTCGTTGAACGACCTTATTGAGCTCTCAAAAGCTCACTGCCCTTTGACTTCCTTTCCACAGGTAATAATCGACAATAGACCGCACTGAGTATGGATTAGAGCCAAGCGAACAAAGAGGATTTTAAGTTTTAGTTATGGTCATTAAAACCCCTGCGTGGGTTATTATTGTTATTTAAAACTTTTAACTCATAATTGATGTTTCAATTATAACTATACATTTAGAGTATTGTCTTTTCGATGTTTTAGTTGCTCTGACAGATTGATGGCATTATTTAGTTAAGTTTTGAGGATGTTATTGCCTTAGCGTGAATGATCGAACGAGTGTTAACGTTTCGAAAATTCCGGGATGTTACAGGTGAAGACATGCCAAGTTCTCTTCTAAGAGCGGTAAACCTCTTCGAATCTAACTGTTTAGTGAAGATATCCAGTAATTGGTGATTTGTATCCACAAAATCGAGAACGATATCACCTTTTTGCACATGATCACGAATAATATGGTGTTTGATTTCTTTGTGCTTAGTCCGTGAATGTTGGATGGGATTTTTGCTCAAGTCAATGGCACTAGAGTTATCGCATAAGATAGGTATGTGATCACACTTGAGTCCAAAATCCAAAAGGGTTTGTTTCATCCATAGAATATGTGCACAACAAGCACTAACCGCCACATATTCGGCTTCGGTGGTAGAGAGTGCAACCAAATTTTGCTTTTTGGAAATCCAAGAAACAAGCGAATGTCTTAGAAATTGGCAACTGCCACTAGTGCTTTTCCACTCAGTTTTGCAACCAACAAAGTCAGCGTCGGAGTAACCAACAAGGTCAAAAAAATGACGTGTTCCTAGGAAACCATAACCCTAAGTCGTGAGTCCCTTTAAGATATCTAAGGATTCTTTCAGGTCAAGATCAAAATCCTTACAACACTTGGTAATAACCCCACACCAAGCACAAGCCTTGATCCACAACGCTCTCCTAAGACTTGACAAACCCAAGCCTTGAGTGAATTCTTTACTCAATCGCTTTACTTATTGTTAGCCCTAGGGTTGGATAACCTAGGCATACATCTTGTTTTGATGATAACTACACATTGATTATGTTCTAATGTGTGCCTTGAGTGGATTCTTAATAGGTATATACATACACACTCATGAAGAAACATTTGAGAAGTTGGATAGATGGATTCAAGCCAAAGAAGCTTAAAGCTATAACGGACATGTTATAGAAGCTTCATCAAGTTCAATATCAATGAGCAAGAAAGAATGCAAATGCTAAGTTACTATCGATTATGATTGATCTTTATTATGTGACTAGTCTTGGTTTGATGCTTGGATTGATAACTATGACCTAAAAAGACCTTAGGACACCTTGTGCATTGCATGTGAGTTCATAATCATTCACACAAGTGTGGTTCTTAAAATTAAGTGAACTTTGTAGCTTACTCAGATTTTCTCGAAACTTTTTTGGTGTTAAAATTTTCATATCTTGATAAAAAAAAAATTCATTAGCTTTCCAACGCAAAAAATGGCACCTCAATTCGATTTTTCTAGAGAAAGTTATGCCCAAAATAGGAAAACGGGTTCCGTGAGGCAGCCAATAGGCAATAGGGTAATACAGTTGACTACATTGGCTAAAATTCAGCTCCAACGGCTAATTTTGAGGACAAGACTATAATGGCTAGTTTAGAGGGAATCCAATCGACTGCATTGGGAAAATAGTCGATAAAATGACAGTTTTACTCAATTTTTGCCTCTAACAGCAATATTTAATTTTCTCTCTATGTAAATGATTTGGGGCTTCATCATACACTATGGAAACCATATTCTAAGCCTCCATTCATTAGAAAAACATCAAGACTCATAGATTAAGCTTTTCTATGTTATAATCTTGGATACCTATAGGATTTAGATGACGATGTATGGTCCTCTTGCACTTATATTGATAATATTGATTGTTGATGATCATCATTTTCTTTATGAAAATCCAATGTTAAAATTATGTCATCTTAATGCTTCACATTGTCATTCCTAAACACACGCATCTTTTGGTAATGCCAAAAGGAGAGCATGACTTGGTTAGACATTTAATTGTTTTGTTGGATATTGTTGGCATTGATTGAGGGGGAGTATACATTAGGATGGAATATGCATATGGTAACTTGATGAGGAAGCTTACATGCTTAAATCACATATTATCCTGTTACTCTTGAAAAATGCATGAAGTAAATGAGATTATTGAGTTACATTGCATATATTTCTTTGGGTCATGAAGGAACTCTTGATGTCATCCGTATAAGTTCATAAGTTATACGGACATCACGCCATTATCTTGCTTATAACTATCTATTCACACATGAATACCTTTGCCTTTTTGTTGATGACAAAGGTATAGGTGTCAAATGGGCCGGGCTTGGGCTGGCCCAGCCCAAGCCCATTAGGCCTCCAGTAAAACGGGCCGGGGCCGGGCCAAGGGGGCTGCCAAACGGGCCAGGCCGAGCTAGATTCTGGGGATATTTGGGCCCAGTCCAAGCCCAGGCCCTAGGCCTAACATTTAGGGTTAGGGTCGGGGTCGGGCTTGGGCCGGGCCCAATTTTTTATTATTTTTTTTTGCATTTTCTTGTTATTCAAGGTAAGGGTTTTAATTATGGTAATTTTTTGTTATTGTTTAAGCAAATTGTACTCTAGGCATGTCCAATATTCACAATTTAACGAACCTAATCTTTATCTTTTTATTTCATTATAAATCATATACATTAAAGATAAATGTGTTTATAGGCCCTCCTCCTTTTATCCGGGCTTGGGACCGGCTGCTTGTAAACAAACAGGCGAAGTTACCTATTTTTTTATATATATACAAAAAATATATATCTTGCTTGTAAAAATTTTATTATATATATATATGAAAAAAACTATATTTTGTGAGAAATTTTATTCTTAAAACTTAAGAGAAGAAAAATAAAAAGAAATTACCTAATCATCCGGAAGTACTTCAACATCCGAGTCACTGCTCTTCCTATCATCAATCGGTTTATCTTGCTCGCGGTATTTCGCATCAAGATAATCCTTCCAACATACACATAGCTCGAGCGACTCGGGGTTAAGACGACTCCTCCTGTCATCCAAAACCCTCCCGCTCGCTGAAAATGCCGACTCTGAAGCAACCGTGGAGGCTTGCACTGGCAGTACATCCCGTGCAATTTGGGCTAAAGTTTTATACATGTTTTGATTTTGTTTCCAAAAATTTAACAAATTAAAATTAACATGTTCTTGCATTGATAAATCAGAATAATGATCAGTATTTGAATATACACCAAATAGACGAACCTGCCGAATTAGAAGTACCTTCACCTGGTAGTTGTCTTGCTACTAGATGTTCAAAGCCCTTAAGGTATGGCGCATAATACCTCTCAGCAGTCGATGATGAAGCTCGTCCGCGCACGTCAGCAGAATTACGATAGAGGTTGAACAGTTCCTCAAATGTCTTGCTCACTTTCGCTGTGAGTGCGGTTGTATCCTCTACTGGGTAGCACATTAATATCGATATCTCTTGTATCGAGACGTTCACGCCATGCAACTTTAACCTAGGATCTAAACAAGTAGCAACAGCAAAAACAACAGGCAGTTCACTCCAATATTTATTAAACTTTTTATCCATCACTTTTACTATTTCCTTAAAGGGTCCTATATATCTCCATTTTGTTAACATTGTAGCCATCTTGAGAATTTCTATTACAGCGAGAGGAGAGGTGGGATAGTACGTACCAGACAATAAATTGGTAGACGTGTAAAATACCTCCAAAAATTCAGCTAGGTATGTGGCCATCTGCCATTCCTCTTGAGTTGGCAAGCCGGCTGGGAACAAGGTTAGTAGAAAATGCGTATAGACTTCTCTGTATGCCAGAATGTGTAAAAGCATATGGTATGTAGAGTTCCACCTGTGGACCACATCTGTAACTGCTCTCCTGCGAGGCATATTATATTCAACACACAACGTTTTAAATTGTTGTGTTCTCGGACTCGAACTATTAACATACGCTGTCATACCCCTCATTTTGACAAGAATATCTCCTGCAGCAGCTAAACCATCTTGAACAATTAAATTAATTATATGACAAACACAACGAACATGAAATAATTTACCATAAAGTACAGGTTTGAGGCTCTCCTGTAAAGCATCAACAGCAGTTGTATTGTTAGAAGCATTATCAAAACTAATACTCATAATCTTATCCTTTAATTTAAACGTGGTACATGCTTTTAATATAATACTAGCAATGTTCATTCCATCATGCGGAAAGGAAAGAGCTCGAAAGCGATGATTCTCTTGTGCATAATCCAATCTGCATCAATCCAATGGGCCGTCACACAAGTATAACTAACAAAAGTAAACGGAGATTGCCAAATATCAGAAGTAAGACTAACTTTACCGTCAAATTTATCGAAATAATCGATCAGGCGTGCTTTAGCAGCATTATACTGTCGGAGTGCATCGGATCTAGTTGTGTTTCTATGAACCTTTTTGTACAAAGGTTGAACGTATGTGTTCATATATCTAGAGTGCTTAGCATTATCGGCAAAAGAAAAGGCTTGTTCATCGTGAATAACAAATTCAGCGAGACCGTCTCTTTGCTCTCGCTGATTATAAACAAATAACTTACCGTCAAAAGATAACTGCGTTTGGGTAGGTTCGACGTGGCCTTGTCGAGGTGCACACTGAGGGTAATGCCTGTTAAGATGTCCATTACCACTACCAGACGAAAATAATTTAGCACAGTACTTACATCGAGCTTTTCGGATGCCGTCCACCATAACTTCATCAAAATGATTCCAACACTCGGCTTTCTTTTTTTTCCCCTTTTGGACTTCTGGCTCATTACCGGAGGCATTGCTCGGCCCTTCTTCATCATGACCAGGCATAGGGTTAAGATTATGCCACGGAGTAGTAGCTTCGCCAACCGAGCTGCGTCCTTGACTATAATGCGGGGGTCTTGATCAGGCGTGTATTCAAAATCTGGAATGTTTTGATTGAACTCCCAATTGGCTTGGGTATCTATCATACAGCCTGTACTCATTCGTCCAGGAACGAATGGTTGTGGTGGTGCTTGGATTGGTGTTTGTGATGGCCGTGGTGCTGGCGCTTGTGCTGGTGGTGGTGTTTGTGATGATGATGATGATGTTTTTCGTGATGATGATCCACGCTTCAGTTTCTTCAATAATCCAGCCATATTTGACGCTAAACTTTTTTACTAGATTGAAAAATAAAATTAGTAAGAGTAACTAAATACACAAGTATAAGAGCAGTAATTAGTAATTAGAAATAACAATTAAAAGAATTTAAGAGTAACAAATGAATCACTGAGGGTAATTCAAAATTGGAGAGAGTTAGTAATTAAAAAAATAGTAATAGTAATTGATAAATATAAAAAATTCACTAAATCTAATTACTAGACAAAAGAATTAGAGAGTAACAAATTAATAAGAGGAGTGGTTAGTAATTAAAATTTAGCAAAAGTAGTAATTAGTAAACAAGAGTAATAATATGCAAGAGTACTAATTAGTAAATAAGAGTAGTAATTAGTAAGAGTAGCAAAGCTTGTAGAAATGTAGAATGTTTATATAAGAGAGAGTAAGAAGATTGGTGTGAAAAATTAGAGAGAAATGGTGTGAATTTATAGATTTTTGAAACTTCACAAAAGACCAAAATACCCCTAAAAACTATCCGTTTATAGTTGTTGGGAAGGGTAAGAGTGTAAAAACCTTAAAAGAGTTGAAAAAATTAACTTGGACCAAAATACCCCCCAAACTAGCCGTTATTTTGCTGTTGGGGGGTAAAAGTGGGATTTAGGGAAAAGGGGGAATAAATCAGTTGGGGGGAAAGGGGGGAAAATCTGAATTTGAAAAGTAAATAGGGGGGCCAAATTCAGGCCAGACCCAGGCCGGGCCAAAACCGGGCCACTTTCGGGCCAAACCCGGGCTTTTTTCGGGCCAGACCCAGGGGAGAAATAATCTTGATTCTATATGTTATGTGAGTAGGTATTTTGAGAGAACATTAGAGGAAGAGCATATCTTGTTTTAGCTAGGGGAAGCTAGCTACGAGCTTAATTGCTTTATAAGATAAATTGACATGTCTTGAGTATACTAGAGATGATTGAATGTTCTAAGTGAATATTGTTGTGCTTAATTGACTACCATATAATATATCTTACCATATATAGAATCAATGTTTGTCATCATCAAAAAGGGGGAGATTGTTAACCCTAGGGTTGAATAACCTATGCTTACATCTTGTTTTGATGAAAACTACACATTGATTATGTTCTAATGTGTGCCTTGAGTAAATTCTTAGTAGGTATATACACACACACTCATGAAGACACATTTGAGAAATTGGATAGATGGATTCAAGCCAAAGAAGCTTAAAGCTATAATGGACATGCTATAGAAGCTTCATCAAGTCCAATGTCAAAAAGTAAGAAAGAATGCAAAGGCTAAGTTACTATTGATTATGATTGATCTTTACTATTATGTAACTAGTCTTGATTTGATGCTTGGATTGATGACTATGACCTAAAAAGACCTTAGGACACCTTGTGCATTGCATGTGAGTTCATAATCATTCACACAAGTGTGGTTCTTAAAATTAAGTGAATTTTGGAGCTCACTCAGATTTTCTCAAAAAACAATTTTGGTGCTAAAATTTTCATATCTTGATAAAACTTTTCATTAGCTTTCCAACACAAAAAACGGCACCTCAATCCAATTTTTCTAGAGAAAGTTATGCCCAAAATATGAAAGCGGGTTCCTGAGGCAGCCAATAGGCAGTAGGGTAATACAGTCAACTGCATTGGTCAAAATTCATCTTCAACGGCTACTTTTTAGGACAAGACTGCAACGGCTATTTTAGAGGAAACCCAATCAACTGCATTGGGAATACAGTCGACTGCAATGACAATTTTGCTCACTTTTTGCCTCTAACGGCTATATTTTATTTACTCTCTATATAAATGATTTGGGGCTTCATCATACACTATGAAAACCACATTCTAAGCCTCCATTCATTAGAGAAACATCAAGGCTCATAGATTAAACTTTTCTCTCTTCATCTTCATGATTTTACATCATTAAAGAGAATATCTTCGTGAGCAATTCTTTGATTGAGAGTGAGCATTCTTCAAGTCATCAATTCTCTCATCTCTCTATTGTACTAGAGCTTCATTTTTACTCATTTTCTTGCAAGAGGGTTTCTTTGTACACATTTGATCTTTATAAAAGGATTGTGATCAAGACTTGGGTTTGTCAAGTCTTGGATGAACTTTGTGGATTCAAGGCTTGTGCTTGGTTTGGGGATATCACTAAGTGTTGTAAAGATTTTGATGAAGCCACATATCATTTTGATGAAGCCCCATATCATTTATATAGAGAGCAAATAAAATATCACTCAAGTGATAACGTAGCATAGCTGAACTTCTATTTTGTCAAGTTTCACACCAAAAGAACATCCACAGCTAGAGCAGCACCACTAATTTTGTCTTTGCGTTGTTGATCTGTCCACCCGGGCTGGAAGTTGACGTTCCATACCTATTCTGAAAAATATCATGGCTTAATCAGACAGTTAAAAATCAAGGAACTTACATAACATATGAACCAACTCAAACACTCAAAATCACCAGGAATGAAAAAAGGGCCGAGACACATATCCCAAAAACACATACAAGAGACAAATGCTTGTATCCGCATGTGTTCCTTAAAGCAGAAGAGTGCATCTCACTTTATCCAGAACTTGAGAGAAATCAGGTGGGAAAAAAAAGTAGTATAGTTGTTTTAGGCCTACATCCCTCACATGTACCGTACCTGCAACCCATACTAATATGGAGGCCTCCCAAAAGTAGTCATGCTTCTTAGGCAACAAGAGTTTTAGCTCATTGCAGTCCCTCATTCCTGGCCTCTACATTCGAAGTAAAATGGATTGATTCCTACAGCCGAAAGAGAACGCAATGAGTGTGTTCCCCAATTGCGATAAAGTTAAGCACTTATCTTTGAAAAATTACTCATCAGTGAACAGGTCCGCCAAATCATAATCCTCTATTTGCTGGGTGAACGGACTTTGTCCCAATACAGATGGACTTAAAAGTTGCATCCATTTGAAAAGCCAAAAATAAAGCACTTGCTAAGAGGCTGACTGATGTCAACATTCAATGCTTTTTGAATCAAGTGTAACTGATAGTAAGCTATCACATAAAGGAACAAAATTTGCCAAAAAATCTAGCAATCAAGGATGATTTTGACTAATCACTGCACAAGCTTTGTGGATGTACTCCGAAACCAGTACGTCAGATCTAACTCTAGAGAGCCAAATTGTACTTTTTTAGACAAAGTCTACACCCAAAAGCGTGCTCATGGTAGACACAAGAACCCTAACGGTTACCAGAAACAGTATTATCGAAGTAAACCACACGACTATCCAAGAACTGAACTTGCAGCTCCAGCTTCGCAAGACTAACTGGCCACATGATCTAAAGCTCGTACTCATCAACAACCGATTGCAAGATATCATCGTAATTTAACAATCTGCGCATTACCCTTACCGTGACGTGAAAACCTAGTTCAAAGGTTGTACATGTACTAGCATTTCCACAAATTGTCATCAACATAAATTTAACAAAACTTGATAATCTGAATAATAAGCTAGAGATAAATTACAAAAGATGATTCACAATGCAATGACAAGAGCTTACTTCTTAGTTTGCTTAAGCGAGCTAAGGACCCACCAATGGACTTCTCCTCCTCTGACACAGTCTTCAACGGCAGGAATTCCTGACAAACTGCTCCATCTTCTTAAACTAGGGCCAGTCGCGTTGCTCATCCGATGCCTCATTCCTCTCTTGGGGGTGAGGGGGAATTGGGGGCAAAGAGAGAGAGAGAAATGAGGGGGAAGGGTGTGAGCGGCGGGGAGAAAAGAAAGAGAAGGGTAGGGTTTTCTTCAGTACCGTCGCTAAAAAATCGGTTGCTCAAGGTCATTAAACTTAAGGAAAATAGACTTTTAGCGACTAAAAATATCGTCAGCATAAGTCTATTGGTAAGGTCCATGGATAAAGGTCATTACCGACGGATTATTCTATTGGTAATAATTTTTCCCAAAGGAATTTTAGCGATGGAATGTTCGTCGGTAAAAGTGATTTTTAGCGACGAAAATAAGTCTGTCGGTAAAAACTCTTTTTCGTGTAGTGTTCAACCCACTTCGCATTCTAAGAATTTCTATTTTGGTTTGAATATGGTAATTAATATATTACCGATATACATGCAAGAACATGAATATTTTGACACATTTGGATGTGTCTAATTTTCCATTGTCTAATTCCACTTTTCTTCATTATCTTGGTCTAAAATTTATAAGTGGATTCACTTGAAGAATCACCTCAGAAATAGGTGGACTTTCTTAACTCGCAGAAACTAACGTCTGACCTTACAAAACATATGCTTCACATAAATGAGTAGCCTTCATTTTCTTTTTTTCAATGGCTCTAGTATCTTTTTTTTCTTTTTGGGTAGAATAGGAGAATCGGTTGATAATTTAAATTAACAAAGTTGCACTTTTTCTAGAGCTCACAGATATTAGGTCACAACATTAATCCCGCGACTCATTAATATACATGACCGAAAAGGTCAACAATAAAACAAGAAACCTAATAAACTTATTACACATTATAATTAAGCCAAAGCAGAGCATGTCCTATATTTGAACTCAACTTAAAGTAGCATGAAAATTTTAAAAGTTTAGGAAACCAAAGGTACGGAACTGAAATAGTAATAAACTACAAAGTACAAAGTGGTATCGACAGAGCAGACAAGGCCGGAAACCGCACGACCCAAATGTGAGCACAACCATCTATGAAGGCGCCGCACACAATCAAAGATCTTCAACATCGCAATCTCATCCTTCGACAATCACTTAACAAATCGATACCATATCGCCTTAGTACAAGGTGGAGGAACCACCAAGCGCAGCAAACAGACTAAAAGTAGACACAGAGGACGCTCAAAACTAGTAGGAGCCCTAGAACCCCAACCCAGAATAATTTACCCTGTAAATCCCACATGACAGATCCCTTCCCTCCCCCTCCCCCCTGCCCCTCCTTCCTCGGGCCTTAAATCCCCTTTATCCCCACTCCACCCCCAGCCCAAAACAGTTTACCCCGAAAACCCCCACACGACATATCCCTTCTCCTACCCCCCCCCCCCCTTTAGGGCCCTGAATCCCCCCTTTCTTTCAGATAAAACTCACCCCACCCCAACCCTCCTTACCCCACACCCCCGCAAGATCCCATGGTTTCCCAAAGCAACTCTTACTAGTTTTATTTTTCATTCTTGTCCAATAATTTTAGCATCAAATATGTCTTCCTCAAAATTATCAAAATCACATAACCAAAAGATTCACCACAAGCACCACAATCACCACAATTCCAAGATCAACATAGATACCCAAAATTTTACTGAGTTTAACCAAACGTTCCTAATTTTGAATATACACGTTTACAAGATTATCAGAATTTTAGTTAAGAATGCAGCTTGGTTGGCGACACTACTACTCTAAGGCAGAATTTTATCCTATTGAGTTGTCGTCGATATGACGGACCGAGCAATCTTGCCTCTAGTACATCAGAAGTCCAAAAGGTGAATAAAAAGCTCAAAGCTAAGTGTTGAAATCATTTTGACCAAATTACAGTTGATGGCCTTAAAAAAGCTCAATGTAAGTATTGTCAGAATTATTTTCGTGTGGTAGTGGTAATTAGCATCTTTCTAGCCATTTACCCACATGTCACCTAATCATGGCCATGTCAGTTCTAGCCAAATACAGTTATTTTTTTACGATAAGTTATTTATTTATAATTAGTGAGACCAAAGAGACAGTCTTGCTGAATTTATGGTTCAGATGAACAAGATTTTAATTTTGATGTTAATGATAAGTACTCTAGAACTATAAATAATTATGTGCAACCTTTGTATAAAAAAGTTCATAAAACACAATTAGGTCTGATGCACTTAGACAATATAACACTTACTAAAGAACAATTGATTGATTATTTTGATAAAATTTGATAGCAGAGTTAGTTTTAGATCTGATGTTTAAAAATCTCCTTTTACTCTGGTTAATTATGCTTGTGTGACGGTGTATTAGACTGATTCTAATTGGGTTAAGAAAAAGAGAATCATCATTTTTTTAACGATTTTCCTATCCACATGATGCACTACACGTTACTGATATTATACGCCGAGTATGGAACACGTTTAAATTAACAGACAAGATAATGAGTATCAGTTTTGATAATGCTTCTAATAATATAGTTGTTGTTGTTCAAGTCTTAAAGACGAACCTTAAACATATATTAGATGGGAACTTTTTCATCTTAAATTTGTTTGCTATATAATTAATTTAATTGTTCAAGATGATTTAGTTGCCGTAGGAGATATTTTTTACAAACTGAGGGGTATGACGGCGTGTATTAATTGGTTGGGTACGAGAATATAGGAATTGAAAGCTTTATGTGCTCAATATGGTTAGCCTCACAGGAGACCATGTCATTCATAGGTGAAACTCCACAAATAAAATGCTTTTACATGTTATGTTATACAAATAAGTGTAAATTCATTGACTACTAACCATGTTCGTACAAGGCTTGCCAACTCCCGACGAATGGCAGTTAGCTGCATGCCTAGTTGAATTTTTTAAGGTATTTTACACATCAACATTTCTATTATCTGGTACGTACTATTCTGTGTCCCATGTCGTTGTACTAGAAATTAATTGCTAACATTTTAGAGAAATGGAGATATATAGAACCCTTTCATGATATAGTACAATAGATGGACATTAAATTTAACAAATATTGGAAGAAATTGTCTATTGTTTTTGCTGTCGCCACTACTTTCGATCCTACATTTAAGTTGCATGGTATACATGTCTGAATATTAGAAATATGTGGAAAAATGTGCTATCTGGCAACTTAGATAAGCGATCTTACAAAGAGTGTGAGTAAATCATTTGAAGATCTTTATGACTTATAACAAAATTCTACTGACGTGCGCGGTTGAGCTATATCGTCGAGCAGTCAAATATATTATGTCATTTCTTTGGGGCATTGAACATGTAGTGGAAAAACAAGTAAGAGTGGAAACTACTTCTACAAATTCGTCTTATATTTCCTCTTTTAATTAAATTAGTTTATATGTAAATACTGATCATTATTCTTCATTGTTAATGGATGAGCAAATGAATTTTTATTTGTTAACTTTTTAGAAACAAAATGCAAAAATTTATCGAACGTTATCCTAAATTGCCCGAGATGCACTACCAGTATAAGCCTCTACGGTTACTTCAGAGTCATGTTTTTCAAAGAGCGGGAGCGTATTAGATGACAGGAAGAATCGTCTTAACCCCAAGTCGTCCGAGTTATGTATATGTTGAAAGGATGATCTTGATGTTAAATACTGGGAGCAAGATAAATCATTTAATGATAGGAAGAGCAACAATCTGAACGTTGAAGATCTTCTAGACCATTACATAATTTCCTTTTCTCAATTTTTTAGAATAATTTTTTTATCAAAATATAGTTTAGATTTTTACAGTGGATTATTTAAAGTAAACAATGCACATGAGAATGTGGCTATTTACAAGCAAAATAAATATTTTTTCTCACTTTTTTGAAAAATTAATCCTTTATATATACATACATACATATACATTCATATATATACATATATATGGGAGTCGATCCACATCTACCGGTGGAGAAATAGCCATTTCTCCACCAGATCTGAGCCATCCACGTGTAATCGTGGATGGACCAGACCTGTTTTTTTTTTTTCAAAAAGTGGTGACCGCTACTCTTTGAAGCGGTTACAATATTCCCAAAATTACCCCTCGCAGGCTAAAAAAGCCCCAACTGCCACTCTTTGTAGCGGTTAGAGTCCCACCAAATTCTCTCAACCGCTACAAAGTGTAGCAATTAATGGCCCACAAATTCCTACCAAACCGCCACAAAGAGCAGCAGTTGGTGGGCCCCTAACCGCTACTCTTTGTAGCGGTTGGAGGATTTTTTTTTGCACCTCTCTATCTCTTACATTGGATCCCTTTTTTCTCTCTCTCTCCCTCTCTCCAACACCCTCTCAATCTTTTTTTCTCTCTCTATCTCTCTCTCTCTTTATTTTTCTTCCCCACTCACGAGCCCTAACCATTTCTTCCTCCTCCATAAACCCTACACCCCCATTTCTTTACCACCACATCTTTCATCAACCCAAATCCTAACCATTTCTTCATCCTCCATAAACCTTAAACCCTCATTTCTTCACCACCACATCTTTCATCAACCCCAAACAAAAACTCTATTAACCTTTTACAACATCACAAAGATTTAAGTCTCTAGCAAGAATCCAAGTTCATATCTTGAAGCTAACTTATCCATATTTTGTGATATTGGTTTGTGTTCAAAATTGGAGCAATTATCTTGAAGGAGGAGACAATTGAAAGCAACAATACTACATAGTAAGTTTTTCCTTTTCATTTCATTCCATTTCATTTCACTTTCTTTACTTTACAAAACTTAATGTTAATTCTATGATGTGTTGATAATTTATAAAAAAAAATATTTATGTAGATTTTAACATAAATATGGATGCAATTGGAAGAAATAATTTTTGTGAAGATTCTGACCCACCTTACAAAGGTCAAGTTTTTCAAACACGGGATGAAGTTGAAGCATACTACAGAGCATATTAGAAAAGGCTGGGTTTCGGTGTTAGAATTAAAACGACTAGAAAACGAAGTTGAAGCATACGAATCTAATTATGTATATATAATCTAATTAATTATACATAACTAGATTAGTAAACAATAACAAAAATCACAATAATTAAGGAATACTTACATTCCTTGCAGCCCTTATTTTTTTTGTGTGTGTGTGTGTGTGAAAGCTGAAACTGAGAAAATGTTATCCAGTCATTGCTTACTTGGACGCTCTTTTAGTTCGCCATATGGACTTTTCTATTTTGAATTTTTAAAATATTTTAAATTTATTTACCTCTGTAATAATGATTTGGATTCATTCTCCCTCTCTCTCTCTCTCTCTCTCTCTCTCTCTGATTTGGATTCCTTCTTTAGCATTTGAAATTCAACTAATTATATAAATTTTAAATTTCTATCTCTTCTATGTCAACATACTCCACTCAAAAATTCTATTTATATCTTTACAATTCCATATTAATTCCTAGATTTCGACAAAAGTAGTTCTCTATATATTCCTTTTTAATCTTAAATCTTTTTTATTGTTTAGGAAAACATAATATTCTCCATCAGTTTTTCTCTTAAACTACCGTAACTTTCTTCCTTTTGTTTAATTGTAAGTTTTATATATAGTTAATGCTCCCATTTTTTTTTCAATCATTTATTATGTAGTCTTACTATTTTCTTGGTGGTCTTGAGTAATACAACCTCAACACACGAGTTATTATTGTTCGTATTATCATTACAATTGCTATTAGTTAGGAAAGACTATTTTTATTATTTCATACATTATTTTTCATCTTCATATGTCACTAAAAAAGAACAATTATTACTCTAGTTCATTTTTAATGATAAAAATTGGTAGGAGAACTCCTTTAAAAAGGTGAAAATAAAATTTTAATTATCTTATTGTCACTATCAATTTTGTAGTTATTATTATGCATACAAATATGAGATCTCTCAATACGTAAACTGACAGCTGTTGTTCTCGTGTGCAATGCATGGGATCACAACTAGTATATTTGTTTAATGTTATATATTTGTTACTGTGAACAGGATAATTTTAGAAGTGCACCTGGACCAAGTATGCATAGTGTGCAGAGAACTCCTTTTTTTATCCCTCATGCCAGAATTACCTGCTAGAAGGACTGTAAGGAACTATGCCTTGCTAAATTAATTCATTTGGTTTGGATTGTAAGTAATATTGTGTGAAAGGGTTTTTGTGCAGAATCAAAAAAAGTCAGTAGATCACAATGTGGCTCCAGCTGTAGATGAGTATGAGCAAGCAACCAACCTAGTGATGACTATTTAATTTATTTTCCACTCCTTCAAAGTGATTTATAGTGCTAGACTTATCTTTAGTTTCATTTCCTCAAGATGAAGATAATGTTGGACCTGTCATAAATTCATACTTTCTCAATACAAGGGTTACACCTAGAGTTCCACCACCTCTCCCAAGATCTGTGCAAATCAGTGGGATTAGGATAGAAATATCAAGGTTGGCATGGAATGGTTAGAAAACAGAAGTAATATAATGTATTAGGATGTATTAGAATGTATTAGGATATCTTTTGTAATAGACCAGTTTTTATGCAGTGGAAGCGAGATGATATAAGGCAATCTTTTGTAATACACCCTTTTTCAGGCAATGGAAATTAGAAGGTATTTAGACATTCATTTGTAATAGGCCATTTTTTGTGTAGCTTATAACAAGCCAAACATGGACCATATTTTATACAGCCGTTTGGTTATAATGGTTTATGATAAAAATACAAACCGAATTTTGGACCATATTTTATGCAATTGAATTTGTTGCAGTCATTTTAGACCATGATAGTATTAGATTGATAGAAATACAAATGCATACTGAGAAAGTTCAGTCATTTTGTGCAGCCATATTGTTGTTATAGTACAGATAACTGTAATGGCAAGCATTTTCATGTAATTGACACTTAGACACAACTAGTTTAAAGAAACCTTTCATTCATTGCATGGACAGAGGAAATGAGATTACATTCGTGTCAATGCCAGCAGAAAATCTCCATTAACACATTAGTGCCTCCAATATGCGATACAAATAAGACAGTAGTACCCAATCCCAGTAAAAAAGCACCAATATATTGGTGATTTTGCCACTGTCATTGGCCTCTGCTACTTGTGTTTTTGCCCCCCTAATCTTCAACTACTTTGGCATATGTCACATTCTTCTCAGTCAAGTCCTCAATTATCTGTTCTAAACTTTCATACTTTTTCTTCAAGTTTTTAATCACTCTATTCTTTTCAACAATCATGCCACAAATTTTAGCATTTTGATTTAAGATCTTCTTTCTAAACACCATCTCTCTTTCACAAACTTTTGGGTTAATCCATTCAAAGCACCCACAAGACATTTCCTACAAACACAACAACATATTGATACCAAAATTTACACATCAACAGAAAGAGGAATGTCATTAAATTACCTTCTAATTAGCAAATCCAACAAACCTCCTTCTTGGGTTGTCCATCGTCCTAACATATTTTATGCAAAAAGGTCCACAATGACAGCCATGGAATTTTTCCATTCCATTGAATGAATTGCTACTAGAACTCCTCTCCACAACTTAAATGAATTTTTACATTCCTTTGAATGAAAATTTTCCATTCCATTGAATGAATTGCTACTAACCCAATTTACATAAAGTTAACACAGTCTAACCCCACATCCCTAAAATTCCAAAATCCTACTTATAAAAAAATCTAAATCAATTTACCTATGATTTCTATCAATAATCTGTTCTTTCCTTTGTCTTTCGCTCGTTGGACCTTCAAATGATTTCTTCTTCAGTTAAATGGCAGCCACGGTGTGATTTTGTGTGTGGGTCTTTTGTGTGTGTGTGTGGGTGGGGGTGTCTACATGAGTATGTGTATATAGACCCTTGAAGCCGTTTGAGGGATATGTGGAGAGAGAAGATGGAACTAATAGAAGGAAATGATGTTGAGAGAAGATTGGGCCATTTGGAGCTGACCGGGATGATAGGTAAGCTTTAAGAGGTAAAAAGACCATATTGCCCCTTATAAAAACTAACAAACTTGTCGTCAAAAGGCATTTTGACTGTCATCTGGTAATGGAAAATCATGATTTTTAAAATTTTGGTGCTAAGTGCCAATTTCAGAACCATGGGGTGCTGGTTGCAACTGACCCCTAAGTATGAGCTGTAACTAGCATAAAAATAATCCAACAAATTGGCATAGGAAAAACTTAATTTTCTCAGGAATAGGTAATTTCCAAAGACGACGCCAAAGAAGAGGGGAAACATTGTCTTCAATAATGTGCAGTCTTCTAAAATGGCCGATAAAGAATTTATAAGTAGCCGAAATAGAGAAAGAACCTTTGTTGAAAAAAGACCAAAAAGCTTCATTTACTGAATTGTGGGGAGAAAGGTGGATTCTAAAAATACAAGTAGCTAAATCAATGAGAAGGTAAAAAGAATGCATTTGATAATTCTGCATATGCGAAGAGATTAAATAAAAACAAACCATTGGCTATTAGCAATACCGTTGTACTGGTTTAATAAATGAGGCAAAACATTAGGTAACCACCAGTCCATCCAGACAGAAATAGATCTTTCATCCCCAATTATCCACTGAAGACCTTGCTTCAAGACCCTTTGTCCTACTAAAAGACTTTTCCAAACCCATGATCTATTATTGATGTTTTTCGATTGAAGAAATGCTTGTTGTTGGAAATACCTTTAAGTACTAGAGCTATCAAACTTTGAGGCAAAGACCAACTTTTCCATTCTTGTTTATAGTAAGGCTTTATTAAATGACCTAAAACATGAAAACCCAAGTCACTGAGGTGTTTAGGTAGACATAAAATTGTCCAAGATAACCCATGGATAGATTTATGAGAAGCCTCACATGAACACCAGAATCTAGCTAAAATTTTGTCTAATATTTTACACACATAGGTTGGAAATTTATGAACGGATATTTAATGAACTAGTAGAGAAGATAAAACTGAATGGATAAGGGTAGCTCGATCTGTTTTATTCAGCTGTAAACCCAACCAATGTGTACATCTATCCTGAACGCGTTGAACCACCCCAGAAAACATTGATCTCCTATTAGCCAAAACATCAAGCTGAATGCCTAAATATTTACCAAAATTTTGTAAAGATGGAAAGGCAAGCACAGTTTCAGTGTGTTCAAGAACTTCAATAGAGGCGTTAGGGCTAATAGTAATCCCAGGGTTATAGCCAGTTGGTTTGTTGACCAGAAATTTAACAATATCAAGACAAGATAGCACTAAGCTTGGAAGCTTCTTTAACAGGACTCTTTTGAAGTTTAAGAAATAAAAAGATATCATTGGCACACATAAGGTGTGAAATAAGCGGGGACAGTCTTCGAACTTTGAACCCTGAGATCAGTCCCCTTTGTTCTGCATGAAAAAGTGAAATAGAGAGTACTTCTGAGCAAAAAATAAATAGAGGGGTGAAAGAAGATCTCCCCTTGATGAATTCCACACTTAGAAAAAAAAACGAGGGGTAAGAGCTCTATTAACAAGGATTGTGTAAGCCACAGTGGTCACAATTGTATAATTAGCCTAACCCAATTTGGAGGGAAATTCATAGCCTTCAGAACCAGATCTAAAAGTCCTAACGCAACCAATCAAAAGTTTTTCTCAAATCCAACTTGAGAGCAATAAAAAAAGCTCTATTTTCTCCTTTTTTTTGACACAGTGAGTAAGTTCTTGTGCTAAAATAACATTTTACAATAAACATCGATCAGAGACAAAGGCATTTTGAAATAGTGAAATAAGGGAACTAGTAGTAGGAGACAATCTGGTTATTAGGACTTTAGCAATGATTTTGTAGATTACTCTACAAAGACTGATAGGACGAAAGTCTTAAGCTGACCTAGGATAAGGTATTTGCCAAATAAGAGTTAAAAAGTATTATTCATCGCCTGCAGCATGTTCCCATAATTCAGAAAAGATAGAAATCCTCTAGTTATTAGGGAACCAGAAAGTCCCAACATTTATGAAACACTATTGCTGGAAGACTATCAGGCCTAGGGAACTTAAATCCTTTGATGTGGAAAACAGTCTATTTAATCTCACACTCAGTAAACGACTGATTCAGCTGATCCACTTGAGTTGAGTTGAGAGTATTTAATTCTAGAGTCCTCTAGAACTTGAAGACAAAACTTGATTAAAGTCTCTACAAGAAAGGATCGCAACCACTAAGCACCTGGGGAAAATTTCAGAGTGCGGACCAGTTTCCTAACTAGAAGACAAAACTTGATTAAAGTCTCCACATAAACAAAGAGGATTGAAAAAGGCCCCAAATTTTGCTAACTATGAAGCCAGGTATCATTACGATGCTTGACCATAGGGTGCCCATAAATAAAACCATAAAAAATAACTTCCCTTCCCAAGAAGTCACCGAGATCAGTATAATGTCTTCATCAGAAAAAATTACTGAGATCAAGAAAGACTATAACCCACTTAGCCATAAGCCCCAACTAAGACTAACCAGATCGACACCCGAAATCTCGACATACCCCAGCTTACGAAAAACAAATGCTACATTAACAGAAGGTAATTTGGTGTTCACAAGGAAAATAATATCAGGATTATGCAAACGAATAAAGCTAGTAAACACCCGAACTATGGAGTATTGACCCAAACCTCAACAATTCCAGCTCAAAATTCTAATTGAGTTCTAAAGGGTTGATGAAGCACAACACCGAAAGCACGATGGTAGAATTGATTCCTGAACTATGAGCACTGAGACTTAGGCAGTGAAAGAAGTTTAACCTTCATAAGCTCTACCCCATCTCTCACAATAGAATAGAGGTATATCGTAAACGAAAATTAACAGATAAGTAAGCACACCGCGAAACATCAAGAGAGTGACAACCATTAGGCAACTCTATCATAGAAGGGCTTGGCAAAAACGTATAAGGCAAACCTGGTGAATGGTCGAAATGGATGATAGACTCAGGCCAATGCTTTTTGGAATCCATTTCTTTAGATATCATCAAATCCTCAGCTGTTCCTTTTTTACGTGACCCAGTTGAGCTCAAAGTAGTAGAGTCAGAGAGAAGATGCTCGAGGCTTGATGCTCCTTTACATTTGTAGTTTGTTCCAAAAAAATGCAGGGTCTGTGTTGTAACTGATTGCTCTACCCCTGACAAAGAGGCCAAATCTACCTCCATCAATTCAAAATTCCCTGAATGAAGCTGTCTCAAATGTTTGTCATCTTGCATATAGACCTATGAATCTTTGTTAGGTGAAGATAATCAGAATTAGAACCTACACATATATCCTATAGACCCAATGTTATCGTGATTGAATTCTAAAGTCCTTTTCCGATCAGGAAAATTGGTTAACATAGCAAAAGTATAAAGTCCTACCTCAAAGACTAAGGGTGAGCACGGTTCAGTTTGGTACGGTTTGGGGGTCAAACTGCAAACCGAACCATTACCCCTCAGTTTGAAAATGTGTGAACCGAACCAAACCAAACACCATTGGTTTGGACGGTTCGGTTTGGTCGATTTAAACGGTTCGGCTTAGTCAGTTTGGATTGGTGTGCCCACTTAAAGACATTGTTCCTTTAAAGTTTTAGTTTTTCTAAATTGCATATAATCTTGTTTCATTCGATATATAAGTTCTTGTGGATAAATGAGAAAGAATGAGTAAATATAAACTAGAAATTGCTCACAAATTTTTTGTGTTCTAAATGTTATTAATATTTTTGTTTCTTTTAACTTTTAAGATTTGTTTATTTTGATTTGCTTAGTACCCTATATGTGTAATTATCAACGGAATGTTACTAAAAATACATTAATATATCATAGGTCAGTTCGGTTCGGTTTGGAATCGGTTTCAAAAATATAGACTGTGAACCAAACCGAACTAAGATTGGTTTGGAAAATATGAAACCAAACTGTTAACATCTTTGGACGGTTCAGATTCGATTGGTTCAGTTTTATCGATTTGAGCAGTTCGGATCGGTTTGAACGGTTTGGTGCTCACCCCTATCAAAGACATATGCAACTGGTTTCAAAGGCCTGCAGTCCCTACTCATATTAGATTCATACTGGTCTGAAATGCCATGACAATGATCCATACAACTATTAGCTGGTGGAGTTAAATTGGCCCAATCCATAATATCAAGTTTTGTATGTTCCAAAATGGCCTTAACTCTAGTCTTGTGAAGAGGTTTATCAAGAAATGGGCCGACAACAAAGGTCAAAAAGCTCTTGGACCAAAAAGCACTTTAGCCCACAATTTACCTTTGTCTTCCAGAGGTTGGCTTTATCCCGGACATCCTTATCTAAAAAAATAGAGTCAAACATTTTGAGTGCAGTGTCAGAGAAGAGGCGCCAATCATCCTTCATAGGGCTAGTAGCATGACACGCAGGATGACAGATGTCCAACACACAAGTAGTCTGGGAGACCAATGTTGCCACGTCACTCTTCACGGAGAAAAACCATTTTTGGTAACGATGTCATCATTTTAGCCGAGTCCTCTAGAACTGAGAAGTATTTATCCTCATCCAAAGAGGTATTAGGCAAAATCAAAGAGTAATCCTGTAACGACCCCAAAAATCTGGAGCTCCGCCGCCCTGAACTCCCGAGTCGTTAACCTACCGGATCACATCAAACCTGTCAAATATGTTCACTACCACATATTACAAATCATCTAATTCAACATCAACTCAAATTCATCACAAACTACTTAGCTTAAACCATTACAGCTTAGGTTCTTCGCAAATTCAAATTTCCTAAGAACAAATTATCAGTACCGACCCACTCAGGGGTCTCATTACCTAGTAGTGATGGGCTCACCGGAACCTCACGCAGACTCTAACCCATTCCCGAACCTGCTACAGCTTATCATTACCTGCAGAAGGCAATCAAACGGAGGGTGAGCTTTTGAGAGCTCAGTAAGGTCGTACAAGGACTACCAACAGGATTACAAAACGATTTCAAGAATCCAACTAACAAAGATTTTCAGAATACTTCGAATGGTCAAAAGCTCAATGATTCTCAAAATGATCGAAATTCACAGAAACAGATACCAAAATAAACAATAACACCCGCGATGAGTTCCAGAACGATTAATAAGAGATCATCTTCGAAAAATACAACAGAATTTTCTCGAGATATTTCAAACGTACACAGATCATCTGAGACAATTCTTTTCAAAATACACTGAATTTTTCAAGGGATTTCAACCCAAACACAAATTATTTCAAAAAATACTTTCTAGTCATTACCGTAGTAGTCACGGCACTATACAGAACAGAGAAAATCGAAAATCAATGTTGATCATGGGCGGTCACAATGCCATTCCGGCAAAGCACAGAAGTGTATGCATGCATGATGTACTAAAATACTAGTCCACTTGGGTACTAGCCTACTTTTTCCTGCAGGATTCAGACCAGCCTTATTACGCCCTCCCACATAACAGAAACCTAAGTCAACGTAGAAAAATCAACAATAACAGTGAGCTTTAACATAAGCTCGATCACCGAAATCAATTCGGATTTCAATAACAATAATCATACTGACATAAGTCAGCATTCAAAATTTTCAGAAGAAATCAGAATTTTTCAGAAGAAAATCACAGATAAACAATAAAAACGATTGCGAATAATTATCGAGTTTTAAGCACAAAAATCCAGAAGAACGGATACAGACAATTGTACAATCTGCTCAGCACACAATAACAGGCGAGCATCACAAGATTTCCAAATAATCGATCCAGGTTCAATATTAGAGTTTTCTGGGCAATAACATGCTGATAGCCATACAGAATTTAGAGTTTGGCATTAGCCATAAATAAATCAAATGAGTACTTACGAGTATGAGTTATCAAAATAAGGGTTCGGACGAAAGTCCTTCCCCAGGGTTCAGATAGAATCTCTTACCTAGATCCGCAGCTAAATTATCCTAACCGGAAGTCTTTAGCTTTAACCTTAACGGAATAATCGAACCATTAGAATACAGCCTACAAAACAAAAGTATAACTTAATATAAACTCACACATACTCCCAAAATGAATCCCCCTCACCGGGTATGTAAAATTATCGAAACGCCCCCTGGGGTATAAAATTACCAAAATGCCCCTATCGGACTTAAATAACCAAAATGGTCTTCTCGCGAGTAAAATCACTACAACATCCTTACCATATGCAAATTTATCCAAAAATACATTTCTTAGGTCAAATTACCAAAATACCCCATCTGGGGTGATAAATTACCAAAATACCTCCTCGTTACACTTAAATCGTCAAAATGACCTTTCCATAGGCAACATCACTAAGATATCCTTATCGTATGTAATTTTACTCAAAAATACTCTTTATGGGTAAAATTACCAAAATACCCCTCTCGGGGTGACAAATTATCAAAATGTCCCTGGAGTTTCTAGCACCAGAAAAATCTCAAAAATATCTTAAAATGCTATTTTAATATTCTGATGTCATTTATAAACTAAAAATTATTTTAGAAAATTTTCGTCCGAAAATTCCAAACTGGTGTCCAGACCGAGCACTAAAAGGCTAGTTTCGCAAAAAATACCTATCGGCCTTAGAATGACACAAAAGTTTATAATATGAATCATATTAGTAAAATAAGATTTTCCTAAAAATTTTAAATCAAAACAGTTTGTTTTGCTACGCTAAATAATCCAATAAAGTTCTTTAATTGGTACTCCAATTTAGCGCTCTTTGCGGACTCCGAAAATTCTCAAAAAATTCCAGAGCGTAGGTCTCGAAATGGATGCTTTCCCAAATGGAAAGTTTCCCCTAATTTTGTTTTTCTTTCTCTTTGGACTTATCCTTCCATTTGTTTACAATATACTTGCATTAGTCATCCACAAAAGCAAGAGGTGGCATCTACGGGGCCAATTCCCCTAAAACTTGACACCTAATGCGTATTTTCAAAATTTACAAATTAACCCTCAAGATTTTCATAATTACAAACTAACCCCGAACTTTTGTATAATTACATTGAAGCCCCAAATTTGGTCTAATCTCGACTAATTAAATTAAATGCCACTGAAGCATATACTATCACCCATTTGATTATTATTTTTTTCATCACTAGAAACATTAATTTACAATTAGCGCCAAAGTTTTTCAAAATTACGAAGATGTCCCACAAATTTCAAAAATTATATTTTTGCCCCAAAATATTTTTAAGCTTCAATGCACTACTAATCCCTGAGCATTACTCAGAATTAGCGCCCGTTTATTTTTCGGGTCACGGATAACTATTTTAAATAGCTCCCAAAGTTTGGGATATTACAAATCCGAAGAGGAATTGTTAAGCACATATGTGGAATCGTGAGAAGATAAAGCTCCTGAATCACCCTTTTATACATAAATCAGACAAAGAAAAAGTTTCGCCAATCATTGGATCATCCAACTCATGATCAATTATATATTACTAGTATGATTCCAGTTAGAATTGACAAATGCTATGAGTTTTCGAGAGTACAAAGGGCGGTATATTGATGAAACAACTCAAAAGATTGACGTTGAGCATACCTGTCAACTTCGATTTCTATGCTATGTTGAGGAAGGGAGCTACATACAGTTGGAACAAAAGCACTGGCTACCAATAGTTCACTACACACATCGAACTAGAATTCAAAAATAGTCTCTTTCATTCCGATGATGAAGAGACCAGGTTATGGCTTGAAACTCCCCAAAGAAGTTACCAATTTGACCAGTAGCTTCATAGAAAAACATTTCAACCGAACAGCAGCTGGTCATCGTGAATATTACAGGGACCTTCCACGAGTAAACATTTTATGGCAATAACATCAATGAAATGAAAAATAAATAACTCATAATAGATTCCACTACAACTATCCCTTTTAACCTCTAGAATTGATTCACAATTCTTCGAACCATGTTTCTGGGAAATACCCAGGAATCCACAAATTTTTCCAACTAAGGTATTTGTCCAACGCCGAGTTTGGATTTGAAGTAGATCAGGATCTACAGTGGCTAGATGCCCACGCCACTCGATGGCTAGATTTTTTCCACGTTGGAAGATTTATACTCGAAGAACCCATATTGCACAAGGATGTTTTAGATATAAAGATGAAGGGAAAACCCCTAAGCAGGCTATTAACTATTTTGCACACACTGTTGCCCAAGATGCAGGAGAGAGTCTCGATTCATGAAGTCCTCTTGATGAACGATATTGATAATTGTGCTTAGAGAAAGAGTGTGGACTTTGCCAAGGAGATCACAACAGCCTTTGAGAAATCATGTAAGAAAAGGAACCAATAATCTAAACTAATATCTTTGTTTTCTCCTCCTACAAGCTGAATATCAATACCGATGCAAGCTCAAAAAAGTAATGAAAATGGTGGGTACGGAGGGCTCATCAGGTTCAATTAGGGTGAATGGCTTAAGGGATGCTTTAGAGATCTTCATAATTACAAAGGAGTAGAAGCATGGATTCATGGCATCATTAATCCTATTGTTAAGCTACCATTTGTTCTAAAAATTTAAACTGTTAGAAAACAGATCAAAAAAAGTAGATCATGCTTTAACATTTCCCCAAAGTGCGCTACCACCAAGTGCACAAATAAACAAAGTGTAAACTGTGTTATACAGTAATAAAGGGGGACCAAATATGAAGAGGGTTGAATCGATCGAACCCAAAAAAAATTCAAACCTGAGCTATTATATCATGTTAAGTTACCAATTGCGCTAGAAGCTTAAGGTTTTAGAGATGAGCCCAATAATGTATATCATGTTTTAACATATATTGAATTATCAAGGGCAATGGATTGCTTTGTCGAGACCAAATCTACAATGGCAAGAGATTGTTCAGAGAACTTCAAACTACCACAAAGTTCAAATTTCCTTCATTTTCAAATCCCTACTTTACAACTCACAATTTTTTAAGTTTAATGTTTGAAAACTTATGCAAATAGGTATCATACAACTATAATTAGTCATAAACTGAGAAAGGGGCTAATCCCATATAGGTTAGATAAAAATGCATTTTCCCTATTTGTGATCTAGTTGTCTGCTAAGCATTACAAACGTTTCAGATTTTTTTGGGTCCATTTTACCAAAGTGCCCATGCTCCTTAATTTAATGCAAAACAAAAAACAAAAAAGGCCCTGTAAACTGCCCCTACAACAGGTGGTTTATTGGAATTTATTTTTAGTTTTTCTTATTTCCGTCTTCTTGCCACTTCCGTTCCCTTCCCCACCTCCTACCACTCTCGCTGTTGTCGCCAACCTCGCCTCCCCCACCTCTCATTACCACCAACCTCCACACTCACACACGTATTCACCACCCACCCTCCCCTGTCACCCACAAACAACCTCTATTAGCCGCACATCGCCATCCTCTACATACATATCCACCACACACACTTGCCTGTCACCCCCTCCCCCATTACCCACCACTAACCTTCAGTTGTCACCACCACACACATACACATACCCCGGCCCCTCTCATGCACACACACGTAGACAAACATACCCCGATAACCCCCTTCACCCATCATCCACCCACCACATAAACACACACCCTTATTTTAACCTTGACACACGTGCACAGATGCGCACACACGACAGACCCACAGCCACAAAGACCGATTATTGTGGCATACGTGTCATTGATGCAAAAAGTAGAGTGTCATCAAAGACGACGATTATCCTCGGGCAAGGAGTGTATAGCAGAGCATAGTTCCCTGATTAACTAATGTCGATCCTTATGTGTCACGCTCACGCGCGCGTGTGTGAGTGCGCGCGAGCGCACGCACGCACGTGTGCATGGGTGGATGGTTGTGTGTGCGGTGGTGTTTTGAGGATGGTGGAGTAATGTGGTGGTGTGTGGAGAATAAGAGGTGGAAGGATAAGAAATAGGGTGGACTGGTGGTGGCGATGATCTACGAGAGAAGGGGTGGGGTGAAAAGCGGGAAAAACAAAAAGACAAAGAAGAAAAATAATTAAGTTCCAGCAAATTGCATGTTGCAGGGGCGGCGTGCAGGAACCCTTTTTTTTTTTTGACAGACCGCTCCCTACAAGGGCAATTTGGCAAGATTTTGAAAGAAAATAGAGAGAGAAATTTGAGTCATCCCGACGTTCACTGGACAACTAGAGAAAATACTTTATTCTGATGATATATGAGGGTTAACCTTCCAAATGAGAAAATTTGAAATATTGAAACAAAAGACAAACAATACATGACTATGATTTCAAAAGAATGAGAAAGTGTGTGATGAACGGTTGGAAAGTTAGAAAGATATGTGGCGTACAAGTAGGCTTGAATTATAAAGAGTAATTAAACATATGCATTTCACAAAAAAAATATTATAGAGTGGCTATTTTAACCGAGAATTGTTGCCCCCCAAATTCCTCTTGCAAATCACTCCTAAAATTTCATATTTCACTTTTAAACTTATCAAGTCATTGATTTCATTCAAGGTACTTTCAAATCCTCGGGCAAAGTTTAATCCTCGAATAAAATATTTCATCCAAACACACTCTTAGCAAAACATGTTGGTTATCGACTCATTTGGTTCGAGACGTCCTAGATGTTTGCCTTTAGAAGTTTGTTGTTTTGCATCTATATGCTTAACAAAGATAGATATATAACATAAACAAGGGCGTACATGGGGAAGCAGTTCCAGCTATGACAAAAATGGTTTTAGTAGTTTGATTTAGGGTTAAATACACGTAGGTACCCTGAAACTACCACTTTGTCTTACTTGAGGGTCCCAAAGTTTAATTTTTACAAGTAAGGGTCTGAAACTACAATTTCGCAATAGATAAGGACTTCCATCCAAATTCTTTAACTTTGGAACAATCCATTAGGGGCAAATTTGTCCGGACATGTTAAATTGTTTTTCTTCACTTTTGTAATTTTGCACTTCTTCTTCTTTTTCAGAGACCCACCGCCCTCTCACCCATCACCCATCCCACCCGCCCCTTACCCAAGCCCCAACAATACAAAGAGACACAAATCACACCACCAGCAAATCGCCCTCACCACCGCACCACCAAATCACAACCACCGGTCAGCATCACCGCCGCATCATAGTAGCGCCACCGACAGACGTCTAACACCGGTCACACCCCCGCCGAACCATCGACCACCAATGTCGTCACCGGTGATCTCTCTCAAAACCAAGAACAAGCCATCACCGGCGCACCCCAGCACCACCACCATCGCATCCCAGTGCCACCACCATCGCATTAAAGCTGAAATCGGACGGATCTCCACTGTTGTTGACCCGTCGTCGGCCAACAGGGACACGATCTGACATAGTTGGCTGCTTCGATCCTTTGTAGTCCATCCCTTCGGCTTTCGATACCGAAACCATCAACCAGTCAACGAACCCAGTGATCTTCATCTTGTCAAGGTGAACGGTCATGGTCACTGCCTCGAACGATTCTTTGAGCCCTCACTTTCTTCACCCAACAGTGAAACTCCCACACATCACCTCCTCTAACTTGAGTCCTCTATTGGTGATTGACGCTACAAAAGGTGGGTATGTGAAGGGTAACTTACCAGCGGTGGTTTGTTCTTCGCCATCACAGAAATGTTCATCAGATTCTAACTCCAAGTTCCCCCCCTTTTCTGTCAACAGTAGCAAATCAAGATGCAATTTACCAAAAACAGAGCTAACATAGCTCTAATTTGGATGTGATGCTACGTACCTTAGCTTGATTACCACCTTAAACTCTAGATTCCTTCCCTCAATGTGCCACTCTGATGACATGGGTTGGACCAATTTGTCTAATGAGAAATGGGTGAGGAACATGGTGGTAGTTGACAGAGGTGTTTTGTCGTTGGTGAAAACATGGGTTTCTTCACCTGTTAAGGAAATTGAGAACACCAGAGGATGTGTGTGGAAGTTTGAATCTGTATGAGTAATGGCCTCTGATTTGCATGAGATAAGGAGGTATCAGGCTGTAAATCTTGGCTTTTGGTTGGCGATTTCATTCTCGGTAACCATCCAAAATGGTGGTGGTACTGCTATTTGGTGGAGGAGGATGGTTCTCCTACCGCAGTAGCAATTCACACCCAAAACCTTCTTCCCGGGTTTTTGGCTGTCCAAGAGGTTGCAGATCTGGTCCCCTTACCTCAGTAGTAGTACGCTTCGTTGCTTTCCATCTCCCTCATTTGTAAAAAGCTCAATGAAGCATGGATGTATGTGTATATAGACACATGTGTATGTATAGGTGAGGAATAGGTGGGAAAAAGGATGGAAAGAGAGGGAAAGGGGAATGTCAACAGTGAACGGTGGGAAATACCCAAATATGGAAATCCAAAAATGCTCCTGACGGAAAAGTCTGGATCGTTAGGAATGTGGACGGATGTACTTATTTATTGCAAATTTGTAGTTTCAGACCCTTATATGTAAAAAAAATTAAACTTTGGGACTCTCAAGTGAGACAAAGTGGTAGTTTCAGGGTACCTACGTGTATTTCACCCTTTGATTTAAATTGGCTCTTTTAGTTACTAACTTTGGTTGTGCTAATTCAAAAGTTTGTCAAACATATAAGTTATTTTTGTTTCTCTAAGAAATGTGCTTCCTTTATAGATCTTCCATTAAGACGAGTTATTATGTTAACATCTAGAAAAATCCTAAACGATTTGGTGTATCACGGGTAATTTGGTCTAACTCATTATAGTGTCACGTCATTTACATGAGATATAAATCAGTCGAAGTCAAGCTTTTCCCAAAACCTTTCATCGTCCTAAAGCAATTGCCTCACACATTGGCAAATAACCACCAACCAGAAAGACAATTGTTTGACACTTGTCTAATCCTGAGCAAAGACAATTCCCATGTCCCACGTGTTGGGCGGCAGTGCAAAAAGAAGAGAATGGGAAAGAAATAGATGAGAAAGAAAGAGAATAGATCGCGGTGGTGCAGGGGGTAGGTCATGATGGTGGTGTAGGGTGGGTGGGTCATGGTGATGGGTCACGGTGGTGGAGGCACTCGTGCGTGGGTATGATGAGGGTTAGCAGCTTTAAAGGTATGGCGATAGTTTGCGAAGAAAGAAAGGTGGTGGTAGTCGGTGGGGCTCCCCTAAAAGGTGCTGATAGATTGAATGTTGGGGCTCCCTCTATATTGGAGTTAGATAGAAAATGGTGGGTGGTGGTAGGTGCTATCAAGAAAGAAAATACGAAAATGGCAGAGGAGGATGGTGACACCGGCCTCGGATCATACCAATGGTGTTGAGATGGCAAGTTCTTAAACATGAAAAACAAAGATAAAGAGATAGAATTTGAAAAAAATAGTGTTCCAAGCTTTGAGCAATAAAGTCATTTTTGTCAAAATTGTCATGTATTTGCAGGATTCGTTTGGTCAACATACATCACTATTATTTATCCAAACTAATAGACAAACGACTAATTTCATTCTAACCTTATGGACCTGGATGATATGTTATGTTTCGACAACATCACACTTCCCAAAAGATCACATAGACGGCACATATTAACATTCGTCCAAGAAATTGTAACAATGAGTTGATTTTTAGTCCGATTGCTGCATTTGAAAATCTAGAAGGATTTTTTTTCTTATTTCCAACCGAAACGAAAGGTTTTATTAAGCCGGAAAAAATAATAAAAGCCAACATCTCTTCGGACGCGTAACTTTATTTACTAAAACTGATAAAAAAAAGAAAAAAAAAGTAAGGGTTCGAATGTCACAGAGCCAAAAGTGTTTTGTCTCTTTAGCAGCGTATGCCCACGACCCGGACCCGGACCCGTATATGGGCATAAAAAGTGTGTTGCTGATGCTACCGCGTTTCAGCACTCTTCAGATATTTATATCTCGGTCGAGCAACCAGTAAAGAAACATGTTTGGATAGAGAGAGTAAAGCCATGGCCACCCCTCTGGTAGCTCCTCTTTCCTGCCTACTGATCAATGGAAAGCACAACAGATTCTGCAACTACGCTTTTTTTGGTAGTAACGCCAGACCCAGTTCCAGTCGGCTCACTGTGAGAGCTATCAAAGAGAAAACAGAGGAAATTAAGGCCCCATCTTCCAGTTCATCTTCTTCTTCAGCTGACGAGATTACCGAGAAGTTTGGCCTTGAAGCCGGTCTCTGGAAGGTAATCCACTTTTCCTAATTTTCTTCTTCGCTAGAGTTGACTTTGAATTGCTCTCCCTGTGTGTGCGTGTGTCAATGTTATCTTAATAATAATTTGCCAGAAATAGAAATTCAGGTGGTTTCGTTGTTGATAAAACCCGAATGGAAAAGGGCTGATGAAGCGAAATTGCAAAATCTGTAACTTAGTGGGAATCCATGGTAAGAGAGATTCCGTCCAATGGAAATTGAAGTTATGTGTTCCCGTCATACAAGGAGTTACCTCAAATCTTCTAGTCAAACTAGATCGTATTGGACCATTTATTTAATAATAAAAGCAGGTAGTAAAGCTTCTCATTGCAAAGTTTGCTTTCGCGAAAGCAAAATTGCTCCTCGAAGAAATTCAGTGAGTGATAGGTTAATTTACCGACCATTTGTCGTCCTGTCATCTCCATCCTCTGTTTTCCTGTACGAAAACCAAGTTCCTTCCTCCACTCGAGCTCGTACTCTTTCTCCATCGTAATTCATGTGACCTACCCCTCAAGCTGCAACAGTACCATTAGTACTTAACTGGAACTTTTATCCAGATAGATTTTAGCAATGATGATGGATGCAGTGAACTATTCCCGGACTTGTTCTCGTATGTTTACTTGCCCAACCTTGTCTCTCAGCTGATTTTATTTCTCCCAACTTAACTGCCAGTGGTGTTTTCTTATCTGGTCATCCTTGTTGTGTAGAGTTTTCCAGCGAATGCAATTCTGACAAACACAGACATAGAAAGAAATTTAGAAGGATAGTCAAGGAATGGGGCAGGGAGAACTATCAGTGAGCATACTCTAGGATTTAACTTTGAAACGCAATCGAGTTTTCTAAGAGGTGATCAAGCTTAGCTGGTTTAGGTTGAAGCCAATTCTATGCTCGTGGTTATCGTGCAGTGTGCTATTTGTCTTCTTTTCTGGCCGAGCTCATTAAACGGACGTGCTTGTGAATTTTGTTGGAACGAGCCAAGCTCGAGTAGCTCGCTGCATTCTAAAGCCTCCCCGCAAGCTATTATCAACACGCGCACAGACACAGATAACCTTTTGGCTTATGAAGCTTTATTACGTAGTCTTACACATCAAAAAGTTTGAATTTGCAGATATTCAGCTCAAAAGAGGAAAGCAAGGAAGAAAGTGAAAGAAAGAAATCGAAGGCAGATCAAGCTAAGGAGCTCTTGACTAAATATGGTGGAGCGTACCTCGCCACCTCCATCACCCTCTCCTTGATATCTTTCACGCTATGTTATGCCCTGATTAGCGCTGGCGTTGATGTCCCTGCATTGCTACAGAAGGTAACATAAGTATAACAACCTTAAATAAACTCAATAATGCAAGAGGACGCATTCCAACAGTGATATATACATCTGATTTGCAGGTGGGAATTTATGCTGGTGAGACGGGGGAAAAAGTAGGGACCTTTGCATTGGCGTATGCTGCGCATAAAGCTGCATCTCCAATAAGATTTCCTCCTACTGTGGCTCTCACTCCTATTGTTGCTAGTTGGATTGGAAAGAAAGTTGATAAAGAAAATTAGCTTCTAGGAATTTCTATTTAATTTACCACTCTGATGACAATGTACAATGTTACTTTAGCACAATAATAGTACCATGATTATACTACGTTTCGAGTTCCCTCTCCCCCTCACACGTGTGCGCTCGCGCACACTGTTCTGATTGAGTTTAAGAAGTCATGTTCAATAAACCTTAATTGTTTCAAGGGCAGGGCGTGCAAAATCAGAGAAGCAAAATGAATTGAACAAGGTTGAAATGAGTATACAAGGATATAATCTAATTACGCTGCTGCCACTACAACCTAAACTTTGTCAAGCTAATAATCTGATTAAAAATGCCATAATATACAAGAGCCGACTTTGGATCGTTATATACACCTTATTCATCCTACACATGCACTGTGTCCGATGTACTGTACAATGAACCAGCTGCTACAATATAATCCTAGCTGCTTCCTCTATCTACGACCTTGGGAAAACTTTGCGGCCAAGTTCTTGGAGCTGTCGATTCCATCCAGATAAAGAAGGGCTCTCTGGGAAATAATTGGATCAAGAGCTTACATCGATACCAAATAGATCAGGGCTCATCACGAAAGCCCGTTCACCTCGCTGTAGCATCACTGACCAAAGATGATTCTGCTGTGCTGGACGGTGGAGTTTGGGGACATGCAGGCGTGCTGACAAGAGGAAGGGCATAGTCATCATGAAGTGCGCCCAACTCATTCCATTCAAGGCCCGCTACACAGAGAGTCGGGGAAGTCAATATCACGAGCAAGACTCCTTCAATGGACCAGAATAGAGAAGGAGAGCAACAATAAACATATAGCAGTAAAGAGAATACCGTCTGTCCTCCACATGTCAGTAATGCTAACGTCGGCATCTGACAAAAGCCAGTAGTCCGCATCGCTCTGTAAATGCCAAAAGTAAAATATCTCCATCATAAAAACTGTCGCCAGAATCCTATTTGGTTTTTAACTTGTTTGTGGAAGCAAAAGTGCATACTATGGTTACGACCCAAACCAATGTTTGAGGCTCTGGTTTCGAGGTGCCTAAAACAGCGCTAGAAACTTAACAGCTACTCTCAGAAGCATTGGTTTGTTTTATTCTTCATAAAATAGTATAGAGCTGTTTTCGAAATGTTAGGAGCTCCTAGTGATTCATAGATCTCTCAAATGACAAATTAAAGCGAAGACTTACATCAACATCTGGGACAATCTTCATGATCCCACTCATTACGTCCTGGGATGCATTCACATCTGAGGGTACTGTCTGAGCTTCTTGTACCTGAACATCACTCTCATTCCCTCTGCTCTCCGTGGTTGTCATTGCCGCAGGTGGAGTTTCAATAATCTCTGACATTGCAGGAACGCTTGGAGGTTCCTCAGCATTAATTTCCTCAAACTTCTCCTCAAATTGACTACAAGTAAGTCATTCAGTAAATGGTATAACATCAGATAAGTCACCATCAGATATGTATCACCTATAAGCCCATCGAAGTACGAAGGATAGGTCTAAACTCAAATATAAAAATGAAAACTAGAAGTGCACCAGTTTATTTCTTGCACTATAAGGAAGATGAAGTACCTGACAAGGTAGACATCTATAGGGCCCATGGTGCTCCTTAAGACTACTCTGTATCTCCTTTGAGGATAGTCGACGGCCTGGTAAAAGAAGAAAAATTGCCTTCAGATACTGAATGATCATATTATTTCTCATGTTTGTAGACCCTAACTTTACCTCATCAGGATCTGGGACTTCTAAAGTGGTACCATGTGGAGCTTTCACTGCTATCAGGGTTTCGTTCTGAGAGAGCAACGAACAACAAGGGTTAGAACTACACAAATGCAGCTAGAAGAAGTCAACAAATCTCACATATAAGAACAAACTTACCAGGAAGCAGGGTAAGCCCTTGATATCATCTTCAGTGACAAACAACCACCTAGAGCAGCAACAATCGAAAAGGAATTTAGAAACCAACGGAAGTGCATGTAGTTCATTAAGGACAATGCAATCAACATAACTCCTTGTTCAAGCTTAAGGATAGAGAGAATTTTACTTCTGATTGTTTTCATCTTCACTCATGTCCCTCAACCTTTCCTGTGTTTCTCTGCAACAAGCCATTAATATAGAAGAATCAGCACAATCAGGTTCTGCAGAATTACACTCAGTAATCATCTTTCCACAAACATTGATTTATAACCTTATTTGATCATCTAATCTGCGCTCCTCAACAGAAAGAGTATCAACTTCTGCCTGCACAGAAAAACTACGCATGAGACCAAACCTGCTTCCTTGTAGAATAGTTACACTTTCCATTTAGTTTCTTCTTTATGTTCTGACATTAAAGCTGCTGGGTTGAATAGACCAAGCATGATACATCATTTTTCCAACACTATACAACTCATGATTGCAGCCATCGCCAACTAACCTAAATACAACCGACCCCAAAATGAAATGGGAAAGAGAGAACCATCACACAATGATTAGGGGCAAGTTACAGAAGCCCTCAGCCTTATACACTCAGGCTCAGGACTCATTGGGCACAATACCAAACTAGAACTTGTGTAGTAACACCGAGAAAGCAAAAGAAATCATGAAATCAATTATGCAAGGGGTAAAAGAATAAATTATAAGAAGAACGGCCATCTCCCACTATTATGAGTTACATGAGTCTTTTAAGTCTGGGAATGCTGACCAGTTCATACATTATAAAGTACCTGTAAGCTAGAAACACTCTCTTCGGCGTCCCCTGGCCTTGAGGCATCAAGTCCCCTAGTTAATCAATCAAATCGTCAGAATATACAAAATGCTAAAGTCAATCATGAAAATAAGGGACACACACCACAACCATACAGACTTTCTCTAAAATCATGGAACCTCTTTTTTGATATCGTTGAGATAAAAATAAATAACACGTACTTCCATTGAATTCTGTTCTTGAGCTTCTTTTCTATTAGACCAATTCCTTCGAGTACGTTCGTTATGTCATATATCCTCCTCTTTTGCACCTGTAACCACAGAAACCCTTGTCTTGTTACAACTACCACAAAACATGATGCACAGATCAAGTTTTGATATAGTCACCTCTAAGGTGTCAGCAGCTTTATTTAAATCAAGAATTCCATCTTCTGCATGTTTGATCAGATTGATGAACTTCTTCGTAAGCAGACCTGAATTATAATCCCAGCACATAAACAACAGTTACTTTTTTGGCACATAACTTCATGAATTATACAGAAATCACGAAAACAGTGGTAATATTTATCACCTAAAGAGCTATCATAACGGCAGGGACCAACTGGAGTGAGATTACTTGCTGAAGGGGAACCTGCAAGATAAATAGCAAGTACTCCAACCCACTTTATATGTTTTCCGAAATTGGTAACCGAGAAATGTAGAGATACTACAAAGATAAAAGATAAAACTCTGGACAATATAGCTCACCAACATTTGATGCAGGAGTTTGAGATCCTGATTTATTGCACTTTGTGATCCTCGGAGCTTTTTGTGCCTTTCCTCCTTTACCTGATATAGGTGTCTGAAGAGGACTATTAACAGCTTCGGTGTATCCAGAACTAGGGTTCTGCTCACTATTATCAGCTTCAATATCTGCTGCATCTCTCTTCCGCTTCAATGGCTAGAAGAACAATTTGGTGTTACATACCACAATCAGCAATATGTTGACAGATAAACTTATTGGGAATTCCGAGTTCCATTCCAAGATCAAAATACTATGATAAGCCATGTAGATGATTAGGTATAAAGACATAAAAGTTTCAACAACCAAAAGTATCTAAAGGTGACAGGACTGTGCAGAAAAAACTACTTCAGCAACTGACTTTCCACAGTTCAAAGTTTGATAATCAAGATGAAGCATATAGTCTAAATGAAAATCTCAAGCCATTACTGACTGCTAAAGAAAGACACTGAATGGATACGTAACCATTGGCCTTTTGTGTCCATTCTAACAAAAATGTTCTCTCCTGACTTTCACTACCGAGGTGAAGACATCTCAAACGACTTACAAGGAAGCAGTATCTGAGAAACCAATTTGTATACCTAAGGATATAACAGCCACACTTCTAAAAATCCACCTCATTGAGCCCTACGTAACCTACCAATGAATAAGAAAATGGAGACTCCGGATATACTCCAACATGTATCCAGCCCAGATCTATTTCCAACCCCACAACAAATTTCCATGGCCGAGTTCTCAGATATGTTAACATTGTGTACCTTAACATGGACGAGTAATATCTTACCCTTTGGACTTTCATCTGTCTCCTGAGAGAAATTCAGCTTCAACTATGGTCTTCCAAGAAGCACAACTGCTTTTGCTAGAGGCGTAGGTTTCAATCAGGGCACTACAACCTTATATTCTCTTTTAAGCAGCAGCCTTCTTCTATAATGGTTCAATAAAAACTAGATGCTAAGGAGTACCAACATATGTAACCTTCGAGTTTTATAGGACCAGTCGATAATCTTTATATATAATCATACACAGTTAATAGCCCAGTTTTATACTACCAGTCGATAATCTTTATATATAATCATACACAGTTAATAGCCCAAAATGTCAGCAAAAGACATATATAAGTTACCTCGATAAGATGTTCAATGGAAAACTTAAAGTGGGTTTAGAAGAACTTAGTGATTCTACTAATGTCTAACAAAGTTATATGTTCTGTACAATTAGAAGTAAAACAAGCTATGAAAAGGATAAATATATGCAAGGCTATAGCACCAGAAGCACTTGTAATACTGGAGATGCTTCGTGATGTGCGCCTAAAAGTTTCATAGGTAGATATGTCAGCTGGTGGAAGAAAAGTATATTGCGACAATACAAGAACAAAAATTGCACCAACAATCGGGGATTAATCTTATGAATGTACGAGGAAGAACAACTACCAATTGGTCACTTTTGCTACGCAAATAATCAATAGGGACACATCTTCAAATGATCTTCATTGATTTGGGAAGGCATATGACATTGTACCAAAGAGAGTATGTGTCGCAGACTTTTAAATAAGGTGTCCCTGCTAGATATGTAGATGAAGGAAGGGAGCGGGAGCACAAACTACTCTTGAAAGGTATATGACAGTGGATTAGACATCCTATTAGCTCAATGCCCCTATCTATTTGCTTTTAGGAGGGATGACATCGGGAAGAATATAAAAGATGGGTAGTTACATCGTATGTTGTATAAGCTGATTTTATAGGGTTAGTTGAGAGATCAGAAAAAAAATTCGAACAAAGTTTTCATCCTAGAGAAGTACTTTAGAAAGATGCGTAGCTCCACGAGGGATGACATCAGGAAGAATATAAAAGATGGGTAGCTCCGTCGTAATTATAATAAGCTGATTTTATAGTGTTAGTTGAGAGATCAGAAGGAATTTTTGAACAAAGTTTTCATCCTAGAGAAGTACCTTAGAATCTAACGGGTTTTGTAGGATAAGTAGAACTGAGACAAAAACATGTATGGTGCTAAATCAACAAGGCAATGATAACTGTAGTATTAAATGCTGGTAGGCATGATCTGCCTGCAATCCTCGGTGTCACAGACTATACTGCATTAGGGACAAGAGATCAATCAAGATACTACTTAGATAATCTGAGCATGCAGTTGATGCACAGACGTGCTTCAGGAGTGTTATGAGAGCACAAGACTCCTACCAATTTTAAAAAGGACCTGGCATCTAGCCCTGCTCTATGGTTTATAATATTGTGCCACTACGAAGCAACAAATTTCTAAGCTATGTTACATAGACTCTTCAAAATGCATGAAGTACCAGTGTCGGATCCTTGACACTTGGATATTGGTATGGGATACATCTCCTACACATCTTATAGAATAAGCTACTATGAACACTATCTTATAGTGTTTCTTTGAATTCCTTTGGCTTTGAAATGAGACGAGTTCTCAATTAAACCCATGTGCCTCGCATGAAACACCATTTTACATGAGAAATAACTAAAAAGTAACAATAGATAGCCGAACCCCGTGTCTTTAGTTTAAAAATTGGATGAATCTGACACTTGACACATATCCAACCCAAACACTCATAACGAGTCCATGTAACATTATTTTAAGGATTATCGATCACGCAAGGATAAGACTATAAAACGAGGCTATTTGCAAGAAGGTGGGGTGATGCTGCACCAGTTGAGGACAACTTGAGGGATAGTCGATTGAAATTGTGACATTCAGTCTAGGTCTTTTCCTATGCCATAGTGATGTAGCAAGGGCAGAAGTAGCTGAGCTGGACTGAATTCGGTTTCTTGATGAAGATCACGACAGCCTAGCCCTGATCTATGAACTCTCTCAAACTCCAATGAAAATCTCACCAGCATTCTGTAAACTCACGGATTATACACTTCTTCGAAGGGCAACTTACTCGCTTAAACAATGCTAGAGAACAACTTGAACACCAGTCTAGCCATCTTACCCCTAGTTGACTCATCATGCTTACAATTGCATATCTCTGATACTGCCTTAATCGTTTCAACAAATTATTGACCTTCATAAATGAGTTTAAAGAAAGCCCTAACCAGAAAGTTAATAGTCACTCATCTGGTTGGCTATTCACCAGCAAAAAATGCACATATTAAAGTAAAAACAACTAAAGCATAAATCATCTCTTCAAACTGATGCAATTTGAAGATGTCCAGTTACAACAACGTAACATAATCAAAGCATTGATTCGATAATCAGAAACTCATACATCAAGTCTATTACAATCTTCACGAGTAAGTGACTAACCAAAAGTTTTACAACTAAGTGACCCTAATGAAAGTCGAATCTTTTTTATTAACAGCAACTACGACGTGAGACCCAGTGACCACTTCTCCTAAAAAGACACTAGAAATCGCACGTTTAACCGTTTCACCAAATTCAGCGCCAGAAAAGACTCATTCTATTAACTTAAAACAGACCTTAACATTAAAAAAAGAATACCCTAATTACAATCCAATAACAACACACGCACACAGTAATACGCACAGTGAAACATCCGCTTGGAAGATCAAAACCTTTCACCTCTGAAACTGGGTGATCCCAGTTCAACATTTCCAAAACCCATTTGGCAACAGTACAGTAACATCAAACGCAGTTACCCATCTCCCCAAAACACCGTCAAGATCACACCTATTACCGTTTCACCAAACTCACCGCCGCACAAAGTAAAACTCACTTCATAAACATACACCCGAATCCAGATCTTAACATAAAAGGGAATTCCCTAATTATAATCTACTAACAACCAAACACACGCGCACAAAGTATTACACAGTCGAAACAGTAAAACATCGAGAATCACTCACGGGAGTCTTGACGACAATAGCCTCGGGTTCTTGAGCCCGATTGGCGAAGGCCGGTGACGGGAAACGGTGGTAGTCGCCAAACGGGGGCTTCATGGAGGTGAAGGGGAGCTGGCGCTTTAACGGCTGGTGAGATGGCATGATCTGGTCCGTCGGATGGTTGGGAGCCCGGGAACTGGACATGGAAATGGACAGCAAAAACCTAAAAAGCCCTCTCTTTTTTTTCTTTTTCTGATATCCTGCTGCCTGGGGGGTCCTGAGAGAGGAATTGGACGGAATCCGAGGGAATTGGGAGGAAAGTGGAGAGAGATGGATCTGAATTTGGGAGGGGAGGAAGATGGATTAAAAAAGCGGGAAGAGAGAGAAAACGAGGGAAGGAAAAGCAGGAAGGAGGGAATTTGGTTCGGATATAGATGTGGAGGGAAGCACTTACATTTATATGTATAGCTAATTAGCTATATATACTATTAAAGTTCCTAAAACATACACACACGAGACTCTAAATAATTATGCGTGTAGCAACAATCACATTAAATTGGAATCGGTACTAACTAAAATGTTTATTGCTCGGAAATATTTTCTTTGTTACGAGTGGAGGTGGTTATGTGTACTTTGATTCACTAAATTGTTTGTGCAATAAAGACACGGTTCAAAGATGTTCAAGCAATGTCGCGTGGAACTTTTTAACTTGTTGAAATCAGAGCGGGACTACGTTCACCCTCTTATATGGTATCCTAATATTTTATTTGTTAGTGAAAAACTAATAACTGTCCAAAGTTAAAACATGGTAGAAATTGCTTCTTCTTTTTTTCAAAATAATTATTAAATTTTGCAGCTTCTAAGTTTTGGTACCAATTTCAAAGTGAGAGACAAATGATCTATTTTTTGTGTTACCCTTTCATTACATAAAGGATGGCTCGTATGAACCCTAACTATTATTAACATTTTAAAAGAATGAATATGACGAATACGGTAAGTTCATGATCCAACTTTAGACATATGTACCAACATTTTGGAAGGTCTGAAAAAAGAAAATCAAAATTATTAAATGAATTGAGTAAAATTTATGCTTCCAATATAACAGGTCACAATATATACCAGATATTTCTTTCATTATAAGCTTGAAATTGGTTGTAATGTTAAGAGAATGATATATATATATATATATATATATATATATATATATATATACGGGAGCTGATCCATTGATAGCGCTAGCAAAATGGGGTATTTGCTAGAGCGATCTGGACCGTCCATCCTGAAAGATGGACGGTCCAGATCGCGCCTTTTTGGAAAATTGTCAGCCGTCCGCGAGACAGTCTCGCGGACAGGATTTTTTACCTTTTTGCCCTCCTTTCATGTCCGCGATACTGTCTCGCGAACGGCATTCAGTAAAAAGGCGTGTGTCAGGAAAAAGGCGCATGCTACACAGTGTAGCGGGTGCCCTCTAGGCTGACACATGTCAGGACCTGTCCCGTCGGTCACCAAGAAAGTCTCCTGTCAGAGCCCCGATAACTGTTCCCCTTGGTATCTGTGACGTCAACAGTGTCCGCTATACTATGTGGCGGGACATCGATATGCAAAATTTATTTATGGACATTTATTTCTGACACGTGTCAGAGTTGTCGGGAGTTATGTCCGCTATACAGTGTCGCGGACAGTATTGCCCTCTTACCCAAAAGTTTCCTAATTATCAGCTATTTCAGCAAAATTTTCGCGGCCTTCAGATTCACTTGCTTCCATTTCAGCTCCCTTCAAGTTTCGAGTAACACTTGGTTACAGCTTCACTCAAGTAAGGTAAGTTTGTGATCTCAAAAATTTTCTGGGTGGATTGACTAATAAAGTATAATTTTTTTTGACAAAAAAGTATAGATCTTTGGTGATATTCTAGAAATTTGTCACTCTATTCATCAACTTGTGATGTTCTAGAAATTAATTTGTTAACTTTAAACTAATTCATTGTAGTTAATTTCAATTTTTTTGAGGTTCGCTAACTTCGACACATGTATCCTATTTAAATTCGAATTTTTTGAGATATGTTTGTTGTATTTTGGCATGGTGAATTTATCTGTTTATCTTAGTAATTTTAATTTGTTATGTTCAATAAATCTATAATTAGCAAAATGGGAGACACTTTTGAGATTATGTATATGGTATCCTAAATCGGTCTATTCGTCAAGATAATTTTGAGATAATATTTTCAGTTGAAAATGTCATTTGATTGTTAAGCGTAGTCTATTTCTACACAGGTCTTGTTTCACAATGTCTGATTTCGTGTCGAGCTCCAACACCCCCGTAGATGCTAGTGATCCGTATCTAGGACGAACCTTTCAAACATTGGAAGAAGCTGGAGAATGTTTTCGAGCGTCATTGAGGGTTGGTTTTGGCATTAGAATAAGAACTACAAGAACAAGCAGCGTATCGAAAAGGATATGCTCTCGCTTATACGAGTGTCATAGGGGCAGAAACCCAGTGCAAAATGAGACACGCGTAGGCAACGATGACAGTGATGATGACGAAATAGGGTATGCGCGGAGAAGACGGGACTGCTTTGCGCGCACGAATTGCCAGGTCAAGATGTTCGTAAGCTATAAAGCCAAACAAGATCATTGGCTTATTACCAGCCTGGAACTGGCACACAATCACCCGTTAGTAACCCCTTCTAAGGTGAGTCAGATGCATCAACACAAGAAGATGGGTAAGGTCGCGAGGAGCCTAATTCACACAATGAGCGATGCGCGGCTAGGACCTACCGACATGATTAATGTTCTTGCTGAACAGGCTGGGGGAATTCAAAATTTAAACTTTAACACGACAGACGTTCGTAACGCGGTCCGAACCCATAGACGAGCCGCGTATGACCTCAATGATGCTCAATCGACAATGAGCCTATTGAAACGGATGCAGATGGAGGACCCGCAGTTTACCTTCGACTATAAACTTGACGACGAGCATCGAGTTAGCACAATTTTTTGGGTCGACGGTCGTTCGAGGCTAGCTTATAAGCATTTTGGGGATGTCGTGACTTTCGACACCACATACCGTACCAACAAGTACTCGATGCCGTTCGCTCCTTTCACGGGCGTCAATCATCATTATCACTCCATCCTGTTCGGGTTCGCCTTGTTAAGGGACGAGAGCGAGAGTTCTTTTGAATGGTTGTTTAGGGTGTGGCTGGAAGCAATGAACTTCAAAGCACCCAAGGTTATCATCACCGATCAAGATTTGGCAATGAAGAAGGCTATTGCTACCGTCTTCCCAGATACTCGACACAACTTGTGCACTTGGCACATAAGCAACAAATACCCGGAACGTCTGCATCACGTGTACGCAAAGTATCCAGACTTTAAACAGGATTTTGACAAATGCGTCCTCAAGTCATTAACGATTGAGGAATTCGAGGAGAGGTGGGAAAAGCTTGTTCGGGATTACTCATTGCAAGACAACGAGTGGCTCCAGCACTTGTACGGGCTCAAAGAGCAATGGATTGGTGTTTACACGAGGAGGCATTTTTCTGCGGGCATGAAAACGACGGGCAGGAGTGAATCTATGAACGTTCGATAGTTATGTGGGTACAGCTACCAATTTGAAGAGTTTCGTCACATCCGCACAAAAAGCGGTTGCGTCGTTATTCGTGAAAGAAAGGGCTGCAGACTTTGCAACCACGTACAAGCAAAGGAGAAGGTTGCTTGAGACCCCGCTGGAGCTGAACGGTGCCAAAGTCTATACGAAGGAGATCTTCCTGCTATACCAAGTAGAGCTGCAAAAATCGGGCCGATACAGTATAAACAAGGTGGCAGAAAAGTCGTCGCGTGAGTACAAGGTTTATTCGCTCGTGAATGACCTCGTCCCTGAGAAGCTGCGCAGAATTTATACGGTGACCCACGACACATTGACGGACTCGGTGACATGTGTTTGCAAGAAGTTTGAGTTCCATGGCATCCTGTGTAGACACATTCTGCGGTTTTTCACACAGAAGAATATCAGGACAATCCCCGATAAATACGTCCTGCCACGGTGGACGAAAGGTGCAAACAGGTTGCACGGTACCATTTCCTTTCCGGAGCACCCGTATACTGACTTTGAAGAATCAGAGACGTTGCGGTATAATCATCTGGTGACGATGTTCACCCGTTTGTCCGTAAAGGTGCTGCTACAATGGTCGGATATAAACATCTCCTCGAGGTAGCTCAGCAGCAAGAGCCCATCGTCGACCAATTGGAAGCAGCTTCAGTCAGCAATGCGGTTGACACCGAGCCTACGACGGGATCAGAAGATGACGAGCCGGGGGAGGGAGACGACAATGATATCCGGCCTTTGGATCCAATTATATCGCAAACGAAAGGCCGCAAGAGATCTACGCGGATGAAAAGCTCTATTGAAACGGCAACTCAACCAAAAAAGCTGAGAAGGTGTGCATTGTGCAACAAAATGACCGACCACGACAAGCGGAACCATTACAAGGCACTGGGGATAAGTCCAGTGCCTTTGCAAGACGGGGAAGAAGATGATGCCGAAGATGAGGACGAACAAGCTGCAGTGGAACTTTAGTGTACTGAATATTTATTGTAATAATCTTTTATGAGCCATCAAACTTGTCGGACATTTTGTAATAATTTTTTAGTAATGATTTTTTTGTAATAACCTTTACTCTCATTTTTTTATATGTGATTTTTTACACTGTCCGCTACACTGCGCAGCACAACATTAGAAACCAAAGGTACTTAGAATATTTTTAATGTTTAGACCGTCCGCTATACTATATAGCGGACAGCCCCACATAATAGCTAACTATCAAACACTTAGTTTTTTTTTGGTTCTCTTTTCTACGTCCGCTATACTATGTAGCGGACGACCCCGCAGAAAGACATCTGTCTATCCAACACTTAATTTTTTTTTGTTTTTTTGTTCTCTTTTCAAGGTCCGCTATACTATGTAGCGGACGGCCCCGCAGAAAGACAACTGTCTATCCAACACTTAGTTTTTTTTTATGTTTTTTGGTTCTCTTTTCTAGGTCCGCTATACTATGTAGCGGACGGCCCCGCAGAAAGAAAACTGCCTATTCAACACTTAGTTTTTTTTTTATGTTTTTTGGTTCTCTTTTCTATGTCCGCTATACTATGTAGCGGACAGCCCCGCAGAATAGCTGACTATCCAACACTTAGTTTTTTTTTTTTTGTTCTTTTTTCTACGTCCGCTATACTATGTAGCGGACGGCTCCGCAGAATACCTAACTATCCAACACTTAGTTTTTTTTTTGGGTTCTCTTTTCTGTGTCCGCTATACTATGTAGCGGACGGCCCCGCAGAATACCTAACTATCCAACACTTAGTTTTTTTTTGGGTTCTCTTTTCTGTGTCCGTTATACTATGTAGCGGACGACCCCGCAGAATACCTAACTATCCAACACTTAGTTTTTTTTTTGTTCTCTTCTCTACGTCCGCTATACTATGTAGCGGACGGCCGTGCAGAAAGACTGATTATAGAACACTTGGTTATTTTTTGAACACTGGCCCTGTAGATAGACAGATATCCAACACTTGGTTTCCCACCGTTAAATCGCAGATCAGTCAAAAATCTATCTCTGGCCACAAATAAAAAACTCAACTGAATTCAACACAACCATATCGGTCAATAAAATCAATCGCATTCAATATATGTTTTTAAAAAAGTGTTGAATATAACGTTACAATGTCAATTAGGGCCATCATCTCCCGCGGGAATGATGTTCCTTACACGGATTTACAATAAACCTAATAGCTCTAGGCCGGCCATTCATAATTTGCCAAGCAATCCTATACCTAAAGCCTTGTATGCATTCTCGCTCCAGACAGTCTTCTTGAGGCTCTCAGACCGACAAATGTAATCCATGTACATGCAGAGGAAGACGCCGCAGTCCGAGGAATTATGTTGCTTGGGCCTACTCCTCTTCAATCAGAAAATGAGGTCCGGCCTGCGCAATACCTTCTCCCGACGCCTACCATTGACCAAGGCAGCAAATAGATTCTGCGAGAAACATAATAAGTGTTAAACATTAAACATAGCAAACATAATAAGATTAATCAGTTTTATAATATGCAAGTTACAATAAGAAGGAAACATGATCTTACCATGGCATCCAACTGGCCTATGCCTCGGTACATGTCAATCACAGGCATCACGTCGGTATCATCGTAGAGACTGTCGACGACTGATACCGTGCTCTCTAATGGTTCGTAGCAAACCAAGTACCAGTGGGCATTCCCTAAAAAGGGGATTAGAAACACGTCGGCAACACTTGCGCTCACTGGACTATCCCTAGCAAGATATGCTTGTAGGTTAGCGGACGGTTTCCACTGGGCCATGGTTCTCCCCTTCCCCTTCCTTGCATTGCCCCAGTCGTGCCACTCTTGTACTAGGAGCTGATGAAAAAAAGCATCCAAGATAAACACGCGCGGACCGATGTTTGGATGCTCCCGACACCTTTGCCTCAGAATTTGCACGTAGTGCGAGATGACACCGCTGTCTAACCAAACTCCCGGCGCCAGCGAGGCGATCTCTGTCCACGAGGCATTGTAATCCAAGCCCTCCGGGTGATCCACGTCATACGACGCTCCGTCTTGGGGGGGCCCGCTAAAATAACGGGCTCGGATTAGCTCGCATTTATGCGGCTTTAGGGGCCTGGCTGGATGCCCTTTCGGATATTGCCCTCGGGGGTCGACCGGGGGATATTGCCATCCTTCAGGGGGTTAACCGACAAATCTTGCCCTCCGGCCATTTCTTCAGCCGGCTGATATTGCCCTCCGGGGGCGCCAACTGGTCCCGCCCACGGGACAATGGGCAGTGCCTCGGAGAAACCGTAGTTTCTGAAAGGCCAGTCTTGCGTGACTTGAGAGAGGGGTTGGGGTTCCGGGAACAAATTGAAGGAGGGGCCGCTGTAATCGCCCCACGACGCTTGAGCCTGTCCCATCCCCGCTATAGAGGGACCACCAACTCCCTGACTCACCCCTGAAGCCTGTCCGGAGGGATCACCGTATCCCTGGCTGACGCCCGTATAACCCATTCCCGGGCTGACTCCCGAAGACTGTCCCGATGCTTGGCGCAAAAAATTCCCGCAGCCTAAAGCCAATGTAGCAGCCTGTTGGCAAAGATCCTCGCCCATTGCGCTCACCAGATCCTTCCGCTCACTCAACTTCTGGAAGAATGCAAGCGAGGCATTAACCTACATCCAAAGAGATAAAAAATAAGTAACTTCAATCAGACATTTATATTCATCAAATTCAAGACAAGTCAGACTTGTTGGGCAACTTACGAGATTGTATGCCATACGCTCATCGATCTGACCCCTAGGCGCATACCTCTCCCCACGTTCAAAGTTTACTGGGGCTACTCTCCTCCGCGTGATGCGGTAGTACCACTCATCGTACTGATCGATGCTGATAACGGGGTTAGGCTCCGAGACGATGGCCGCCAGTGTGTCCTGCCAAGAACTCCAAAGCTCTATTTCGGCCGCGCACAATTCGTACGCATTGGCGGTGCCAAACACTCCGACATCCGGTGGGTTCCTGTTAACCCTCATATCCGGGGCATCGACTGGCAAACCCTGCTCCAACTCAAAATGGCGCATTGCTCGGTCTGGCAGCTGCCACTCTGCGACCTCGAAATGGATCAGGGGTGTGCGCTGCAACCCGGAGAGCGTGAAGACGAACGACTCTCCCACCCGTCGCGCCAAACGTATGTACGGTGCCCAACGCATTTGGCCCGGAGATAGACGGTCGAACTCCCCTCGATAGTACGTAATGTTGTGATGGGGATCGACTCTCCTCTTGTAGTGGCTAGCCCTCCGGCTGTACTCCCAAGCACACAACCGAGGCCAGACTTTATCGGTTCCATCCCTACGCGTTGGTGCACCGGGAGCAAGGTGTTCATAAGACCACACCTGAGAACATCAAAAAATTATATTTATATCGTCGATTCAACAAAAATAAAACACAATAACGAAGACATGATTTATATGATATACCTGCAATAGCGAGAGACATGCACATATGGCTTTGGAGTCGGGCCTCGTTGCCTTGTGCAATGCTCGGTACAGATACGAAAGAACCGCTGCACCCCAGGCATAATCCCCAACCTCCGACAGGTTACCCAACAACGGTAAATATTTCACGCTGACCGTGTTCTTCGACGTCGTTGGGAATAAAATTGCCCCCATCACCCACAAGAGGAAGGCCTTTGTGTACACCACAAGCTCACGGCCCGTATAGTTTTCCGGCAAAACCCCGTAGGTATCTACCAACCACTTCAACTTTATACCACCAGTGCTAAATTGATCCTGGGGTATCGAAGTGAAGAAGTCCCGTACCGTTCTCTTATTCGTTGCGTCTGACGGAGGAGCAATTACCGGCCGCCCCGTCACCGGCAACCCTAAGATGAACCCTACATCTTCTAGGGTAATTGTCATCTCTCCGAGCGGGAAGTGAAACGTATTCGTTTCACTTCTCCACCTCTCAACAAGGGCACCTATCAAGGCCCGGTCAAGCTGTTGAAAGATCTGCCCATGCGTGAAAATCCCAAACCCAATTCCACGCAGTATCTTTTTCTGGGATCTGTTCAATTTCCATCTTGTGAACTCGCGAGATACTTCTACGGTGGTGAGAAGTTCTCTTTCCTACGAATTAATAAATACAATTTAAGCAAAACGAACGGTAAAACAACGTTCGTAAGAATAAGAAAGTTGATAAATAATGTATCTTACTCCACCATCCCATATGAGCGTACTGATATGGTTGGCTTGGTCGTATAACACGGATGGATCTTCTGGTCCAGGGTTAAATTCCATTTTTTGCAACTGAAATTATGGAAAAACCTTCTCAGTTTGGATTTTACGTTTTGGATTTTGATAATCGCTCGCAAAAATACGACGCTAGCACATGCATAATACATACAATGATAACATATATGAGTATATGTATAATAGATATATAGACATATACGGAATCGGATTTTACAAACGCTAGCACATGAACAAATAAAAACATATATAAATCATCATCATCGCTAGCACATGCTCAATGCATAATCAAAACCACGCATAAAACGCAATATTGATCACAACTATAGATTACAACACATGTAAAGGATTGATTTTGTGAACTTGCGTGATCTATTAGGGTATTAAAGATGCTCTTATGAAGAAATTGCGCAGATCTGCTTGCCAACGTCTCTGAAAATATTTGTGAGTAAGAAGGAAGAATGGAGAAGAGTGTCGAAGTTAGGGTTTTTTTGAATATATATTTGATGTCCGCTATATAATGTAGCGGACAGCATTAAAGTCCTGATGGGACACAACAAAAAGATGGCCGATGTACTGTGTAGCGGACTGGCGCGCGCTGACACCTGTCAGGTCCTGTCCCGTCGCTCCTTTTCGACAATGACGGTTATCTTGTAGAGGACAGTCAATATACAGTAACTAAGTGTTGGAAACTCTCTACCTTTTGCGGGACTGTCCGCTATATAGTATCGCGGATATAGATAGGACCTTTTTAAAAAAAACTAAGTGTTGGACCAGAAAATGGTTGGCACGGACCAGACATTTAGTTCCGACCTTCCCGAACCCCGGCCTAAGCGGAGGCCTTATGTCCGCAATATTGTAGAGCTAGACTTTGGTGTCCGCTATATAGTAGAGCTATACAATGTAGCGTAATGCAGTTTTAATAAATTGGAATAAATTGGCGCCCGAAGACTTGTTTTAGCGACATAGTAGGTTAATGCTGTTTTAATAAATTGGCGCCCGAAGACTTGTTTTAGCGACGGAATCAACAATCTCAATATCGATAAACAATAAATAATGTACGATTCACAATCAACGATCTCAATATATCGAGGGAAAAAATGACACAATTAAGCGAGAAAAAATTTGGAAACATAATGAACAAGAACATAAATTTTTTTATTAATAATAAATTAGGGTTCACATTTGGGCATCGAAATTTTTTCACAAGCGCTCCGATCAAAGATTACAACTTGAAAATCCCACCACCCAAGGTGTTCAAACACTACAAAGTCCCCGAGTTCGAGGCCATGCTGGCGCACGAAGACGTTCCAACCCTCTGCGAATTGCTTTTTTTGGGGTCGGCCGGGCTTCAGCTTGATTTCAACCTGCCATGCCCCCTTGCGGCTATATAATCTTGCACTCTCATGAATTGTTGTAAATTGATTGGTAAAGGCTTCCGGTATGTCCTACCAAACACAATACAAAAAATAGGTTAGTTTTGGTTAAGAAAAACAAAAGATCAAACTTTTAACACACGAAAGTACAGAGAAAGAGGGATGGCCTACAAGTTCATTCTCAAATCCCGGCGTCATGACTTTGAAAAAGTGTTTGCCTGCCAGGTGCAAGTTGCCAATAAAATCGTAGGTGGTCTCCGATCCAGAAGCCATCGAGGTCGGCGTTGAGGGGAGGACGGTGGTGTCTCCGGAGATGTGGGTCACCAGAGATGTGGGTCGCCGTAGATGGGGTCTCGGCTTGGGTTAGATTTTCGAGAGAGAGAGAATATAGCGGACTGATAAAAGCTGATTGCCCGATCTGATTAATATCTATAATATGAGAGAGTTATATGTAAAGGACGAAGCGACGCCGCCCGCTACATTGTACAGCTCCCGTAAAAGAACTTTTTCTGCGATGCCGTCATAAATGAACAAAAGTTGGCGACCGACGGGACAGGTCCTGATATGTGTCAACCTAGAGGTCGTCCACTACACTGTGTAGCGGGTGCCTTTTTCCTGACACACGCCTTTTTACTGAATGCCGTCCGCGAGACAGTATCGCGGACATGGGAGGAGGGCAAAAAGGTAAAAAAAAAATCCTGTCCGCGAGACTGTCTCGTGGACGGCTGACAGTTTTTCAAAAAGGAGCGATCTGGACCGTCCATCTTTCAGGATGGACGGTCCAGATTGCGCTAGCAAATACCCCATTTTGCTAGCGCTATCAATGGATCAGCTCCCATATATATATGTATACACATATATATATATATATATATATATATATATATATATATATATATATTGGGTATATGGGAGCTGATCTGTTGATAATGCTAGCAAAATAGGAGAAGTTGCAAGTGCGATCTAGCCGTCCATCCTGGCCCAGATCTTTTTTTTTTCAAAAACTGTCAGTCATCCACTACACAGTGTAGCCGACGAACCTTTTTACCAAATTGCCCCTCCTCCTTTGTCCGCTATATTGTATGGCGGTCAACTTTTTTGTCCTGACATGTGACAGTCAAAAAGTCATCTGTTATACTGTGTAGCGGATTACTTTTTTTCTGACACGACTAACACACGGCGCTTAATTTCTGTACGTTTATTTTTGCACACGTCAGAGCTGTCTCCAATATTGTCTGCCATATAGTATCGCAGATAGTATTGCACCTAACTCCTTAACTCTTAGCTCTTTTAGCATTTTCATCTCCTTGAGATCACTTGCTTCCATTTTCAGCTCCCTTCAAACTTCGAATAACACTTGCTTCAAGCTTCTATCAAGAAAGGTAAGTATGTGAATGGTGAACACTTGATAAAGTATAATTTTATTTTATTTTTGATGAATATATAGTTTTCTTTGGGATTTATCACTATATTCATCAAAGTAGTTTCATTTGTGATGTTCAAGAAATTAATTTGTTAACTTCAAACAAATTTATTATAGTTAAATTTGAATTTATTAAAATTCATTAACTTCAAAAAAATTTATTATAGTTAAATTCAAGAAATTAATTTAGAGTTTATGTTTGTTGTGTTTTGGCATGATGAATTTGTTTATTTATCTTAGTAATTTTAATTTGATATGTTTAATAAATTAATAATTGTTAAATTGGAGATACTTTTGAGATTATGTTTGATATATTTTATTCTAAATTGGTCTATTCATAAAGGTTGTTCAAGAAACGCCATTTGATAGTTAAGCGTAATCTATTTCTACATAGGTCTTATTTCACAATCGGATTTCGTGGCGAGCTCCAACACCCCCGTAGATGCTAGTGATCCGTATCTAGGACGAACATTTCAAACATTGAAAGAAGCCGAAGAATGTTTTCGAGCTTATTCATTGAGGGTTGATTTTGGCATTAGAATAAAAACTACAAGAACAAGCAACATAACAAAAAATATATATGATCTCGCTTATACGAGTGTCATAGGGGCAGAAACCCACTGTAAAATGAGACACACGTAGACAATGATGACAGTGATAACGAAATAGGATATTCGAGTAGAAGATGGGACTGCTTTACACGCACAAATTGCTAGGTCAAGATGTTCGTAAGCTGTAAATCCAAACAAGATCATTAGCTTATTACTAGTTCGGAACTGGCATACAATCACCGGTTAGTAACCCCTTCTAAGGTGAGTCAGATGCATCAACACAATAAGATGAGTAAGGTCGCAAGGAGCCTAATTCACACAATGAGCAATGCACGGATAGGACTTATCGACATCGTTAATGTTCTTGCTGAACAGGATGGGGGAATTCAAAATTTAAACTTTAACACGACAGACGTTCGTAGCGCGGTCTGAACCCAAAGATGAGCCGCGTATTACCTTATTGATGCTCAATACACAATGAGCCTATTGAAGCGGATGCAGATAGAGGACCCGCAGTTTACCTTCGATTAAACTTGACGACGAGCATCGAGTTAGCACAATTTTTTGGGTCGACGGTCGTTCGAGGCTAGCTCATAAGCATTTTGGGGATATCTTGACTTTCGACACCACATACCGTACCAACAAGTACTCGATGTCATTCGCTCCTTTCACGGGTGTCAATCATCATTATCACTCCATCTTGTTAAGGGACGAGAGTGAAAGTTCTTTTGTATGGTTGTGTAGGGCGTGGCTGGAGGCCATGAACAACAAAGCACCCAAAGTTATCATCATCGATCAAGATTTGGTAATGGAGAAGGCTATCGCTACCGTCTTCCCAGATACTCGACATAACTTGTGCACTTGGCACATAAGCAACAGATAGAGATGTCAAAGGGCCGGGCTTGGGCCGGCCCAGCCCAAGCCCGTCGGGCCTGCTGTGGGGCCGGGCCGGGGCTGGGCCAGTGGGGGCTGCCAACCGGGCCGGGCCGGGCCGGGCCTGCCGAAGGCAAACCTAGGCCCAGTCCAGGCCCAGGCCCTAGGCCCAATAGCTAGGGCCGGGCTTGGGCCGGGCCCGGGCCCTTTTTTTTTTTCTTGTTATTCAATTTTAAATTTCATCTCTAGGCAATATTCACAATTTAACGAACCTAATCTTTATCCTTTTATTTCATTATAAGTAATATACATATATATGTATGTATGTATATACATATTTATTTGTTAGCCATTATATTTTTTATTATATGTTAAACATTTTCATACTCTTCTTGATGAGCTTTATTAATAAAATCTTAACACATAACAATTTATATAGAAAAATAATAAATGTATTCATAGGCCCTCCTCCTTTTATCCGGGCTTGGGACCGGCTGCTTGTAAACAAACAGGCGAAGTTACCTATTTTTTTATATATACGAAAAAATATATATCTTGCTTGTAAAAAATTATTTTATATATATGGAAAAAAAAGTATATTTTGTGAAAAAATTTATTCTTAAAATTCTAACAATCAAAATAATAATGAATGTCTATCCAAAATATCAGCAATCAAAGATCAAGAAATCTGCAACGTCAACCAAAATGATCAAAAGAGGAAAATAAAAACAAATTACCTAATCATCCAGAAGTACTTCAATATCCGAGTCACTGCTCTTCCTATCATCAATCGGTTTATCTTGCTCGCGGTATTTCGCATCAAGATAATCCTTCCAACATACACATAGCTCGAGCGACTCGGGGTTAAGACGACTCCTCCTGTCATCCAAAACCCTCCCGCTAGCTGAAAATGCCGACTCTGAAGCAACCGTGGAGGCTTGCACTGGCAGTACATCCCGTGCAATTTGGGATAAAGTTTTATACATGTTTTGATTTTGTTTCCAAAAATTTAACAAATTAAAATTAACCTGTTCTTGCCTTGATAAATCAGAATAATGATCAGTATTTGCATATACACCAATCTCATTAAAAGAGGAAAAAGTATACGAACCTGCCGAATTAGAAGTTCCTTCACCTGGTAGTTGTCTTGCTACTAGATGTTCAAAGCCCTGAAGGTATGGCGCATAATACCTCTCAACAGTGGATGATGATGTAGCTCGCCCGCGCACGTCAGCAGAATTACGATAGACGTTGAACAAGTCCTCAAACCTCTTGCTCACTTTTGCTGTGAATGCGGTTGTCTCCTCTGCTGTGTAGCACATTAATTTCGATATCTCTTGTATCGAGGCGTTCACGCCATGCAACTTTAACCTAGGATCTAAACAAGTAGCCACAGTAAAAATAGCAGGCAGCTTACTCCAATATTTATTAAATTTTTGATCCATCACTTTTACTATTTCCTTAAAGGGTCCTATATATCTCCATTTTGTTAACATTGTAGCCATCTTCAGAATTTCTATTACAGCGAGAGGAGAGGTGGGATAGTACGTACCAGACAATAAATTGGTAGACGTGTAGAATACCTCCAAAAATTCAGCTAGGTATGTGGCCATCTGCCATTCCTCTTGAGTTGGCAAGCCGGCTGGGAACTGGGTTAGTAGAAAATGCGTATAGACTTCTCGGTATGCCAGAATGTGTAAAAGCATGTGGTATGTAGAGTTCCACCTGTGGACCACATCTGTAACTGCTCTCCTGCGAGGCATATTATATTGAACACACAACGTTTTAAATTGTTGTGTTCTCGGACTCGAGCTATTAACATACGCTGTCATACCCCTCATTTTGAGAAGAATATCTCCTGCAGCAGCTAAACCATCTTGAACAATTAAATTAATAATGTGACAAACACAGCGAACATGAAATAATTCACCGTTAAGTACAGGTTGAAGCGTCTCCTTTAAAGCTGCAACAGCAACTTTATTATTAGAAGCATTATCAAAACTAACACTCATAATCTTATCCTTAATTTTAAATGTGGTGCATGCTTTTAATATAAGAATAGCAATGTTCATTCCATCGTGCGGATAAGGGAAGTGCTCGAAAGCGATGATTCTCTTGTGCATAACCCAATCTACATCAATCCAATGAGCGGTCACACAAGAATAACTAACAAAAGTATAAGGAGATTGCCAAATATCAGAAGTAAGACTAACTTTACCTTCAAATTTATCGAAATAATCGATAAGGCGTGCTTTAGCAGCATTGTACTGTCGGAGTGCATCGGATCTAGTTGTGTTTCTATGAACCTTTTTGTACAAAGGTTGAACGTATGTGTTCATATATCTAGAGTGCTTAGGATTATCGGCAAAAGAAAAGGCTTGTTCATCATGAATAACAAATTCAGCGAGACCGTCTCTTTGCTCTCGCTGATTATAAACAAATAACTTACCGTCAAAAGATAACTGCGTTTGGGTAGGTTCGACGTGGCCTTGTCGAGGTGCACACAGAGGGTAATGCCTGTTAAGATGTCCATTACCACTACCAGACGAAAATAATTTAGCGCAGTACTTACATCGAGCTTTTCGGATGCCGTCCACCATAACTACATCGAAATGATTCCAACACTCGGCTTTCTTTTTTTTCCCCTTTTGGACTTCTGGCTCATTACCGGAGGCATTGCTCGGCCCTTCTTCATCATGACCAGGCATAGGGTTGAGATTATGCCACGGAGTAGTAGCTTCGCCAACCGAGCTGCGTCCTTGACTATAATGCGGGGGGTCTTCATCAGGCGTGTATTCAAAATCTGGAATGTTTTGATTGAACTCCCAATTGGCTTGGGTATCTATCATACAGCCTGTACTCATTCGTCCAGGAACGAATGGTTGTGTTGGTGCTTGGATTGGTGTTTGTGATGGCCGTGGCGCTGGCGCTTGTGCTGGTGGTGGTGCTTGCGATGATGATGATGTTTTTCGTGATGACGATGCACGCCTCATTTTCTTCAATAATCCAGCCATATTTCGAGCTAAACTTTGTAAGAGTAACTAAATACACAAGTATAAGACTAGTAATAAGAAATAACAATTAAAAGAATGAACGAGTAACAAATATTAGAGAGTTAGTAATTAAAAAGAATTTAGCAAGACTAGTAATTAATAAACAAGAGTACTAATTAGTAAATACTAGTAGTAATTAGCAAGAGTAGTAATTAAAAAGAATTTAGCAAGACTAGTAATTAATAAACAAGAGTACTAATTAGTAAATACTAGTAGTAATTAGCAAGAGTAGTAATTGGAGAGGAAAATAGTAGCAAAGCTTGTAGAAATATAGAATGTTTAGGTAAGAGAGAGTAAGAAGATTGGTGTGAAAAATTAGAGAGAAATGGTGTGAATTTATAGATTTTAGAAACTTCACAAAAGACCAAAATACCCCTACAAACTATCCGTTTATAGTTGTTGGGGAGGGTAAGAGTGTAAAGGAGTTGAAAAATATAGGTTAGACTAAAATACCCCCCAAACTAGCCGTTATATTGCTGTTGGGGGGGTAAAAGTGGAATTTTGGAAAAGGGGTGGAAGAAAGGGGGGAAAAACAAAAAAATTCAAACAAGTGGGGCCAAAACTGGGCCAAACCCGGGCCGCAGACCGGGCCAGATCCGGGCCGCAGACCGGGCCAGACCCGGGCCGCAGACCGGGCCAGACCCGGGCCGACTTCGGGCCGGGCCAAACCCGTTTCCGGGCCGGGCCGGGCCGGGCTTTTTCGCAGCAATGGACGGCCTGGTCCAGGCCCAGGCCCCAAGCCCGCTGTGCTGGGGCCGCCACTGTTCATCGTCGGGGCCGGGCCAGCCCGGGCCAGAACCGGGCCGGGTCGGGCCAGCCCGCGGGCCGCCCGGCCCGTTTGACAACTCTAGCAACAGATATCCTGAACGTCTGCATCATGTGTATGCAAAGTATCGAGACTTTAAACAGGATTTTGAAAAGTGCATTATTAAGTCGTTAACGATTAAGGAATTTGAGGAGAGGTGAGAAAATCTTGTTGAGGATTACTCATTGCAAGACAACGAGTGGCTTCAGCACTTGTACGAGCTCAAAGAGCAATGGATTGGCGTTTACACGAGGAGGTACTTTTCTGTAGGCATGAAAACGACGGGCATGAATGAATCTATGAATGCCACCTTTGATGGTTATGTGGGTACAACTACCAATTTGAAGAGTTTCGTCACATCTACACAAAATGCGTTTGCCTCGTTATTCATCAAAGAAAAGGCTACAGACTTTGCAATCACGTACAAACAATGGAGAAGGTTGCTTGAGACCCCGCTGGAGCTGAACGGTGTCAAAGTCTATAAGAAGGAGATCTTCATGCTATACCAAGTAGAGCTACAAAAATTGGGACGATACAATATAAATAAGGTGACAGAAAGGTCTACAGCTGAGTACAAGGTTTATTCGCTCGTGAATGACCTCATCCCTGAGAAGCTGCGCATAATTTATACAGTGAGCCATGACACATTGACGGACTCGGTGACATGTGTTTGCTAGAAGTTTGAGTTCCATGGCATCATGTGTAGACACATTCTGCGGTTTTTCACCCAGAAGAATATCAGGACAATCCCTGATAAATATGTCCTGCCACGGTGGACGAAAAGTACAAACAGGTTGCACGGTACCATTGCCTCTTCGGAGCACCCATATACTGACTTTGAAGAATCAGAGAGGTTGTGGTATAATCATTTGGTGACAATGTTCACCCGTTTGTCCGTAAAAGGTGCTGCTACAATGGCAGGATATAAACATCTCCTCGAGGTAGCTCAGCAGCAAGAGCCTATCGTCGACCAATTGGAAGTAGCTTCAGTCAGCAATACGGTTGACAGTGAGCCTACAACAGGCTCTGAAGATGACCAGCCAGGGGAGGAAGATGACAATGATATCCGGCCTTTGGATCCAACTATATCACAAACGAAATGCCACAAGAGATCTACGCGGATGAAAAGCTCTATTGAACAAGCAACTCAACCTAAAAAGATGAGAAGGTGTGCATTGTGCAACAAAATGACCGACCGTGACAAGCAAAACCATTAGAAGGCACTGGGATAAGTCCAGGGAGTTTACAAGACGAGGAAGAAGATGACGCCGAAGATGAGGAAGAAGAAGCTGTAGTGGACCTTTAGCCTAATGAACTTTTCTTGTAATAATCTTTCATAAGCCATCAAGTCTATTTGACTTTTGTAATTTTTTTTTCTAATGATCTTTTGAGAGCCTGTAATGTTTTTTTTTTCTAATAATCCTTATCAAATCTAAGTTTCTCTTTTTTTTTTGTTTGTACTGTTCTGTCCGCTACATTGTGTAGCGGACGGCGCAGTAGAATCTCTAAACTCAGTTGTATGAACGTCCGCTACATTGTACTCCCCCCTGAACTCCAACACTTCGAAAATTTTTAGGGCTATGAACGTCCGCTACATTGTGTAGCGATAGGTGCAGCAGAATCTCTAAATTTTAACACTTAAAAAAAATTTTGTTTTCTACACGTCCGCTACACTGTGTGGCGGACGGCGTAGCAGCGACTCTAAACTTCAACACTTAGAAAATTTTTGGGTCTATGAATCTCCAAATTCCAACACTTAGAAAATTTATTGTTTTGTACATGTCCGCTACACTGTTTAACAGACGGCGCAGCAGAATCTCCAAACTCCAACACTTGAAATTTTTTATCGCCCGCTACAAAACTTAGAAAAATTTTTGTTTTCTACACGTCCGCTTCACTGTGTGGCGGACAGCGCAACAGCGACTCTAAACTTCAACATTCAAAAGAATTTTGGGTCTATGAATCTCCAAACTCCAACACTTAGAAAATTTTATGTTTTCTACACTTCCGCTACACTGGGTAGCGGACGGCGCAGCAGAATCTCTAAACTCTGACACTTAGAAAAAAGTTTATTTTCTACATGTCTGCTACACTGTGTTACGAACGGCACAGCAGTAATTCTAAACTTCAACACTTAAAATTTTTTTGGGTCTAGGAATCTCCAAACTCCAACACTTAGAAGTTTTTTTGTTTTGTACACGTCCGCTACACTGTGTAATGGACGGAGCAACAGAATCTCCAAACTCCAACACCTAGAAAATTTTATGTTTTCTACCGTCCGCTACATTGTGTAGCAGATGGCATAGCATAATCTCTAAACTCCAACACTTAGAAAAAAATTTATTTTCTACACGTCCACTACAATGTGTGGTGAACGGCGCAGCAGTAACTCTGAACTCCAACACTTAGAAAATTTTTGGGTCCCTCTAACACTTGGAAATTTTTTTGTTTTCTAAACGTTCGCTACACTGTGTAGCAGACGTATCAGCAATAATAGTTTATAGGACTTACACCCATTTTGTTTCCCACCATTCAATCATTCTCAATGAGAGCAAAAAAATCACACAAACAATGCTATCTCAAAGCACATCTAATCAAATCAACACAAATCAAATGTCAATTGATTTTAACACAAATCAGTCATCTTCAAAACAAATCAACTAATCTCAACACAAATCAAATCAAACCAATGAAATTAATGATAGCTTTCATAAAATAATCAAGATTTATTAAAAAACTGATTCGAATGTTACAATGTCAACTGCGGTCCTTATCTTTAGCCGGATTCTCGCCCTTAGACAGATTTTTAATAAACATAACCGCTCTAGGCAGGCCTTTTCATAATTTGCCAAGCTATCCTATATTTAAAATCTTCTACGCATTCTTGGCTCCAGACAGCCGCCTTGAGGCTCTCAGACCGACAAATGTAATCATGTACATGCAAATGAAGATGCCACATTCCGAAGTATTATGTTGCTTGGGCCTCCTCTTCTTCAATCGATATTGGAGCTTTGGCCACACCGGTACACTTACATCACGAATATAGTGGACCATGACACAAAATAGATTCTGCGAGAAATAGAAAACGGCGTAAGACACGAGTTCACATTTACAATTGGCAAGTTACAGTAAGCATTAAACAACAATCGAAAGATTATCGTAGCATCCAACTGGGCTTTGTACATCCGCAACATAGGGATATTGACGGTATCGTCGTGGAGACTGTCGATGACTAATACGATCTTCTGTGTTGGTTCATAGCAAACCAAGTACTAGTGGCTTTCCCCTAAAAATGGGATTAGAAACACGTTGGCAACCCTTGCGCTCACTGGACTATCTCTAGTAAGATACGCTCGTAGGTTAGCATACGGTCTCCACTGGTTCACCTTTTTCTTCTCCCTTAGCTCAACCCACTCGTGCCATTCAGATACTAGGAGGTTATGAAAAAAAGCATCCAACAAAAAAAGTGCGGATACTCGTTCAACCGCTCCCGACCCCTTTGCTTCAAAATCTCCACATAGGTCGAGATAACACCGTTGTCTAACCAATCCCCCGGAGCCAGTGAGGCCATTTCTGCCCACGAGCAACAATAATCCATGTCATTCGAGTAATCCACACTCTACGACACTTTTTCTCGTGCAGGGGGGCTAAAATAACGAGCTCTGATTTGTTCGCGTTTATGCTGCTTTAGGGGCTTCAATGGATGTTCTTTGCGATATTGCCCTCGGGGGTCGACCGGGGGATTTTGCCTTCCTTCAGAGGGGTCAACCGGGCGGGGGATATTAACCTCCTTCGAAGGGGTCGACTGGGGGATATTGCCCTTTAGGGGGTTCGGCCTGCTGATATTGCCCTTCGAGGGGGTCAACCAGGGAATATTGGCCTCCGGGGGCACCAGATGGTCCCGCCCACGAGACATGGGCAGTGTCTTGGATAGACTGATGTTTCTGAAACTCCAGTCCTGCATGACTTGACTCTGAGAGAAGGGTAGGGGTTTTGAGTCCCGAAACAAAAAGAATGATGGCGTACTGTACTCGTCCCACGACGCTTGATCCCATCCCACGGTGCTTGGCGGTCCCCAATCACCACTCATTCCCGCTACAGAAGGACCACGAACTCTCTGGCTCACCCCCGAAGCCTATCCCAAGGGATCATCGTATCCCTCGTGTACATAAGGAGGCTCTACCTCGGATAACCCATTCCCGGGCTGACGCATGAAGGCTGTCCCAATGTTTGGCACAAAAATTTTCTGCAGCCAAACACCAACGCATCAGCTTGTTGGCAAAGCTCCTCGCCTATTGCATCCACCAGATCCTTCTGCTCACTCAACTTCTGGAAAAAGGCGAGCGAGGCATTAACCTACATCTAAAGAGATAATAAATAAATAAATTCAAACACACATTTAGAATCATCAAATTCAATTAAAAGTACTTGTTGGGCAACTTACCAGATCGTATGTCATACGCTCATTGATCTGACCCCTAGGCTGGTACTTCTCTCCGCGTTCAAACCTTATTGGGGCTACTCTCCTACGGGTGATGCGGTAGTACCACTCATTGTACTGTTCGATGCTGATCATGGGATCAGGCTCTGACACAATGGCCACCAGTGTGTCCTGCCAAGAACTCTAAACCTCTATTTTGGCCGCGCACAATTTGTGCACATTTGCTTTGCCAAACCGTCTGACACCCGGTGGGTTCCTATTAACCCTCATATCTGGGGCATCGGTTGGCAACCCCTGCAGACAATCAAAATGGCGCATTACTCGGTCTAACAGCTGCCACTCTATGACCTCAAAGTGGATCAGGGGTGTGCACTACAACCTGGAGAGCATGAAGATGAACGACTTTCCCACCCATCGCGCCAGACGTCCATACGGTGCCCAACGCATTTGGCCCGGAGATAGCGAGTTGAACTCCCCTCGATAGTAGGTAATGTTGTGATGGGGATCGTCTCTCCTCGGGTAGTGGCTCTCTTTCCGGCTGTACTCCCAAGAACACAACCGAGGCCATACATAATCGGTTCTGTCCCTAAGTGTAGGTGCTCAAGGAGCAAAGTGTTCATAAGACCATACCTGAGGACAAAGACAAATTATATATAGTATCTTTAGAATTTATTGCTGATTCAACCAAAAAAACCCGATAACGTAATCAATATTTATATGATATATCTGCAATAGCGAGAGACATGCACATATATCTTTGGAGTCGGGCCTCGTTACCTTGTGCAATGCTCGGTACAGGTACGCAAGAGTTGCTGCACCCCAGGCATAGTCCCCAACCTCCAGAAGGTTACCTAACGATGGTAAATATCTTACGCTAACCGTATTCTTCGATATCATTGGGAATAGAATTGCCCCCATCACCCGCAAGAGGAAGACCTATGTGTACAACACAAGCATCTCATCCGTGTAGTTTTACGGTAGAACCTTGTAGGTATCTACCAACCACTTCAACTTGATACCACAAGTGTAAATTGATCATCAGGTATCGAAGTAAAGAAATCCCTAGCGGTTCTCTTATTCGTTATTTCCGACGAAGGAGCTATTACCGGCCGCCCCGTCACCGGTAACCTTAAGATGAACCCTACATCTTTTAGGGTAATTGTCATCTCTTCGAGCGGGAAGTAAAACGTAACAAGGGCACCATTTTAAGTGCCGGTCAAGGTGTTGAAAGATCAGCTCATGCGTGAAAATTCCAAACCCAATTCTACGCAATACTCTTTTTTGGTATTTGTTCAATTTTCATAATTTGAAATTATCGGATACCTTTACTGTGTTGAGGAGTGCTCTTTCCTACGAATAAATAAATATAATTTAAGCAAAGCTATCGGTGTACAATGTTCGTGAGAATAAAAAAGTTGATAAGATAAGTATCTTACTTCACCATCCCATATGAGCGTACTGATATGATTTTCTTGGTCGTATAATACGGAGGGATCTTCTAGTCCAGGGTTAAAATCTATTTTTTGCAACTGAAATTATGAAAAAACGAAAGCTTTTATCAAATGCTCGCACAATGCATGATACATATAAGCAAAGTACATGTTGATACATACAACGCTAGCATGGCAGCATATATATATATATATATATATATATATATATATATATATATATATATATATATATATATATATGTGTGTGTGTGTGTGTGTGTGTGTGTGTGTGTGTGTGTGTAATTGACAAACGCTAGCACATCATCATTACATAATCAAAACCGTGCATAAAACGCAATACTCATCAGAACTCTAGATTATGAACAAATAAATGATTAGTTTTGTGAACTTACGTGATTAATTAGACGATTAAAGGACTTCTTGGGAAGAAATTACGCAAATCTGTTTGCCAACGCCGCTGAAAAAATTTGTGAGTAAAAATAACGGAGATGTTTTTCGAAGTTATGTTTTTGGGTATATATATGAAACGTCCACGACTAAGTGTAGCGGACAGTGTTTGCCCGTCCGCTACATTAACAAGTTACTAGCATCAAAGTAGGTGAAATCAATTATTAAACCAGATATCAATCCCTCGATTACTCTGTACAAGTTACATGCATTATGAACAAATCAATGCGCTTGTTTTCTTAAAGCAAACAAGTTTTCTCATAAAACAACACTGTTGTACAATTCCAGAAAGGTGGGAAGAACCCTAACAACAGCACAGGCAATTAGCTTCGAAGCTACTACTATGTTTGCGGATGGTTTTACCTCGTCTGATAGATTTGGGCACGAGATGTCTGGGCTAATTACCTTGGACGTGACGTTGAGGGTTAATGCGATCGTACGAGTCGGATAAAAGTTGACTGCATAGACATTACGATGGCGTTCCCACCAAACTTGACAAGTTTTTTAGTCTTGAATTCTTGCAGCCAAATGCAATAGAAATCGGCAACAAGAAGTTATATTTGGTACAATGCATAGTATAATCTAGTATACAATCACTTGGCAGCATTTACCGTTGTTGTGGTTTTTGTTTTCTTATAATTTTTATAATGGATAAATTTATGAAATGGTCAAGTTTGCCGAATATCTTAGATGGTCCTTACGTATCAAATATTTCTACTTTATTTTTTAAGTTCATTTTCGTTAACTAAATGATCCTTATGCTCATAATAAAAAAAATAATATCTTTGTTATTTTAAGTGAAAGGGAAATTCATAATTTCACGTGTAAGGCCCTACAAAAGTGACATGACATCCTCTTCAAGCTCTGAGGTTCTAGAATAAGCCCTGACCTCTTCAATATAGACCTCAACAGTTGCATGTTAGTCTAGTCAAAGATTGGTTTCCCATTTTGCTTTGAAGTGGTCTTTTCAACCTCCAAAGTGTAGATTTTCTTGAATTTTCAATCCCTTTAAGATTTACAAAAGGATACAAAGCCATTTTCTTGCAAACCAATTCCCTACACCAGCTGAAAGCCAAAACATGAGCTCTAATCCCACCATCACACATGATCGTCGACATTCTCTCACGACTTCCCTCGAAAACCATCGTACGTCCAATGCAAGTGTGTGTGCAAGTCTTGGCGCAATCTGATCTCAGACCTTTGTTTTGCTAAATTGCGTCTCCCTATATCACCCGCCAGCCTTATCATTTGCCATCCTAGTTCATCCCATCTCGCCTTTCAGTTGGTCGAACTCAAAGACGAGCTTGACCAACATGATATTCATTACAACCCAATAATGAGTTTCGGCCCGTCCCAAATAATGGCATATATTTGGTGGGTTTGGTTAATATATGGCTTGCTCTGCGTGTGCCGTCTTGGTGTTCACGACGCGATTTCCATTTACAACCCAATCACACGAGAGTTTGTGACCCTTCCACCTTCTGCATATGAAATGGCGTATCCCACTTCAGTAGTTAATGCGTTTGGGTTAAGTTCAATGATCGGGCCAGTACAAGGTGGTGAGAATCTCTCAGTGGCCAGTAGATGATCCCCAATCATCTTAGTTCAAATTGGAGGGCGAGATCTACACCCTTAGGACAGGTAAATGGAGGAACATTGGGCATGTCCCTTTCTTGCATAATCGTTGTTTGAGTGCTGTAACTCTGAATGACAACCATCATTGGTTGGCTAGTGAGAAAGAAAGTCCTGCTTCGGTGTGTGCCTTTAACATTGAGAAAGAGTTATTTTGAGCGATATCCGCTCCTTCTCGTTCAACCCCGGGAACTCGACTGAAGAGCCAGGGAGTTCTAAATGGTTGTCTCTGTGTGTGTGACACTAGCTCGGGCTTTCGCATATCCATTTGGGTGATGGAGGATTATGGAGTGGTGGAGTAAAGAGATTGTCATTTACAACTAATTACAAGGCTGAAAACTGTTTGTCATGGGAACTTCTTTGCCCACTGAAGGTTATGAAGAATGGAGATATCTCGATGCTATTTTGTGAGGTGTAATTGTTCAGCTATAATCCCAAAAAGGGAAGTGTAGAAACGCCTCTGGTGGAGGTGGAAGTTGTGGTTCACGCTCCAAGCTTTCTTTCGCTCAAGGAGTTCATGATTGAGAACGTTGATACATTTTAGATAGAGTTTCATGATGTATGAGTGTGCGACTATAACGTTAACTGCACCCATTTTAGCTAATTATGCACACTTTGCCAATTTTGTCCCTACATATCTAAAATTACCCCTCCACGTTCATCCCCCCTCCCATTTTCTGTGTTAGGAAAAAACATCAACAGGCGGCTTCAGTCCCCCAAACCCAATGCTACCCATCTAACCACGGCTACTTAATCCTCATCCCGCTCATTCGCCTACACTTTGAAGAATCCCTTCCCCTTTCTCGCATGATATATGTTGTAAAATAGCTTGGATTTGCTATGTTAATTTCACATAACAATTGATCATAAAATATGACTAAAACATATAATTGTCCAACCATGAACATAACCAAAATTTGTGGCTCACTAAATATATTAAACATATTATAAGCATACAATTATGTACATATATGTATATATATAAACAAATTGTCAAGTATTTTAACTAGCATGCAATTTCAAATATAGAAATTAAAGAAAATTAACGCTGGCCTGTGAGAGTCGCGATAAAATCGCTGTCCTAAAGGCTTTATCGTCTCCCTACGCACGGGTTCCAATGAACAATAAATCTTCTAAGATAAAACCCAAGGCTCGCAGCGTCGCCTTCTCTATGTGTGTGTCCACAAGAAGACTGTTGAACTAGCCCGATCAAGTTGTCCAAAAATTAAAGTTTGTAGAATGTAGAGAGTATATAAACTATCAAGCATGTGTCTTGATATGTGTGTATACTCCATGGTAGGAGTGGTCTCCTTTTATAGTAGAAGAAGACTAGGGGTTACATTCATAATAAATAACAACGGTCAAAAACTTTATGAATAATATTATGACAAAGTTTAATACAATAGGTTACATTGACCAACATACATATATAAAATAAAGTAAGGTTTTAAAGCTTTACTAAAAGAATTTGTAAATAAAATAAAACAAATTCTAACAATCCCCCACAAAGGTTTAAAACCTTAAATTATAGTATATAAAGTATGGGCAAATTTATACTGCGCAATGGGTATAGGTGCCTTCCGGGCTTGAACCTATACTTAGTGTTGACAATTTCCATTTGAGGGAGCCGTAATGAACTACGCCTTGAATTAGGTCCCTTGATCAAACTTCAATTAGTCACACACGCAATATTGATATAGGGCTTGGTTCATAGCGGGTAGCGCTATTAAAGGCCATGCGCTCTAATCTTGATTCTCATGAGAGTCTTTAGGGATCAACCCAGTTCCCACAGTCGCGGCCTCACGATTACTCTCATTTAGGTAAGTCCTCCAAGGGTATGTGTGACTGTACCTCGTGAAAATATCTGCCTCAGGCTCATTGAGGGTAAAAACCCTTCCTTAACATCATACAAAGTAAAACTATCACCATAAGGATGGGGAGGAGACGCTCTCCTGTAAAATTAGTGCGATCATTATGAGTCACGCTCTACGGGTAGTTCCTACCCATTGAACCTTCTTCATGGGATCTCCAATCATAAAGGTTGGGTTACCCCCGCTGGTGACTCCCTGTGGGCTTAAGCCTCATCCCCCTCGATGATTCACATACACCCTTCCTGGGTAAACCTATAGTTAAGTTATCAGACAAATTCTTTTCAGATCTCACAAAATTAAGAGATATCACATTTTTATTTACTAGTCCCTTGACAGACTTGTACCTTACTTGTATGTGTCTGTTCATCTTTTTGTTCGTGTGGGACTGTTTGATAAGATCTATAACAGCTTTGCAATCACAATGCACAGATAAAGCTGGTAAAGGCTTATTCACTAAAGGTATGTCTAGCAAAAGATTCCTTAACCATTCAGCCTTTGTACAGGCTGTATCTAAAGCGATCAGCTCAGACTCCATAGTACTTCTACAAATGATTGTTTGCTTCTTAGATCCCCAAGATATAGATCATCCTCCTAATGTAAAAACATAACCATTAGTAAATTTGACTCTAAACTATCGGTTATCCAATTAGCATTACTATACCCTTCCACCACATTTGGGAACCCCTGATAGCACAATGAATACTCTAATGTCCCTTTAAGACACTTAAGTACTCTCTCTAAAGCATTCCAATGCTCCTTGTTAGGATTTTGGGTATATCGACTAAGTCTCCCAACAAAATATGTTATATCCGGCCTAGTCCTATTAGTGAAGTATAGTAGGGATCCTATGATTTAAGAGTACTTCAATTGTGATATCGGTTCTCCCAAGTTCTTCTTTAAAGCTATACTCGAATCATATGGAGTCTGTATAGGATTAGTATCGTAATATCCAAATTTCTTCAACATATTTTCTATGGCACTAGATTGAGTCAATATGATCCCTTCATGAGTTTTTTCTAACGTCATTCCCAAAACTGTATGAGCTTCTCCCAAATCTTTCATATCAAAGTTCCTAGGTCTTCACATTCTTAACAACATCTAGATCAGTTCTAAAGATCAGTATGTCATCCACATATAAGCAAAGCATGACATGTTCACTATTATCCTCTTTATAATACAAACATTTATCATGATCATTAATCTTAAACCCATAACCTAGGATAATTTCATAAAACTTTTCATGCCATTGCTTAGGGGCTTGCTTAAGACCATAGAGTGATTTCACTAACTTGCACACTTTATTTTCATGTCCTTTGACCTTATAACCTTCAGGTTGCTCCATATAAATTTCTTCATCTAAGTCTCCATTTAGGAAAGCAGTCTTAACATTCATTTGATGTATCACTAGGTTGTGTATAGATGCTAGCGCCAACATGGTTCTAATGGTGGTTATTCTAGCTACAGGAGAATATGTGTCAAAGTAATTTATCCCTTGTTTTTGTGTGAACCCCTTAGCTACTAGCCTAGCTTTGTATTTTTTTTATGCTCCCATCAGGTTTTAACTTCCTTTTAAACACCTATTTACAACATATGGGTTTGTTTCCAAGAGATAGATCAGATAACACCCAAGTATTATTTTGAATGATTGACTGATACTCATCATTGATTGCTTCTTTCCAAAAAGGCGAATCCATGGATGACATAGCTTCTTGGTAAGTCTTGGGTTCTCCCTCACCAAAGTTCTTTTCTGTCCTAGTTCTTTTACTTCTCCTAGGGTCAATAAGAGACTCGAGATCAACTTCTTTGATTGTGCTACTAGGAAATGCCTTATCACTTACTTGGATTATAGAGCTAGAGGGTTGATTAGAAAGTCTAGTCTTGAAAGGAAATATATCTTCAAAATATGTAGCATCTCTAGCTTCTATGATAGTGTTATTTGAGATTTCACTAATTTTAGAATCAACAACTACAAATCTATTTGCGCTACTATTTTGAGCATATCCTATAAATATGGCATCTATTATTTTGGGCCCGATTTTCTTTCTCTTAGGTTCGAGTATGACTACCTTAGCTAAACACCCCCACACTTTTAAGATATATAGCCTAGGAGATCTCTTTTTTCAAAACTCATATGGAGTCTTGTCATGATCCTTAACGATCACTCTATTTAGTATAAAACAAGATGACAAGACGGCTTCCCCCCACAAGTTCTCAGGTGCACTAGAGTTTAACAACATTGCATTAACCATGTCTAACAATGTTCGATTTTTTCCTCTCGACTACACCATTTGATTGGGGTGAATAAGGGGGTGTTAATTCATGAATTATCCAACTATTTTCATAGAAATTCTTAATTTCATTCCACGTGTACTCTCCACCTCTATCTGACCTAAGGACCTTTATTTTTTTTTCTAGTTGGTTTTTAACTTCATTCTTATATATCTTAAACTTACCAAACACTTCATCCTTGATCTTGATTAGAAAACGTAACAGTATTTTGAAAAGTCATCTATAAAGGTCACAATATATTTATTACGCGCTCTAGTAGGAGTTCGGTTTGAGTCACACACATCACTATGTATAAGTTCTAAAAGGCTTGTATTTCTATGAACTGTTTTGTGAGGTTTTCTAGGTTGCTTTCCTTCTACACAAATTTTACACTTACGTTTAGTATCTATATTTGCTTTTGGAATCAAGCTTAAATCCATCAATCTCTTAACCTTCCCATAGTTTACATGTCCTAATCTTTCAAGCCATTTCTCACTAGATTCAACATTTAAAATTAAAGGAGAACTTTCATTTGAATTAATCAAGATACTTAGATTAAACAATCCATCACAAACATAATCTTTTCTAACAAATACATTATTCCTAATTATTACAACCTTATTAGACTCCATTACAACTTTGTATCCTTGTTGGACTAAGGATGATCCACTAATCAAATTTCTTCTGACTTCCAAAACATGCTGCACTTCGTTAAGCGTTAGCGTCTTCCCCGATGTCATCTTTAAATCAACTCTTCTGATTCCTATCACTTGTGCAGATGTATCATTTCCTAGTGTCACGCTTCCTCCACTTGAGTTCTGATAAGTTTTAAAAAGTCCACGATCAAAGCAAACATGTATATTAGCACCCGAATCTAACCACCAATCATTACTTTGATAATTATAATTCACTAAACAAGGATTAGGATCAAACCTAGTAGGAGGTTCATCATCTAGCAACATGTTGACTTGATCTCCTTAGTTTCTACCATTTGGCTTGTACTCCTCAACCCTTTTGTAAAAGCAATCTCGAGCTATATGATTGGTCCTTTCGCACACGTAACATGGTCTCTTCTTTCCTTTGCCCTTAGCATCCTTTGCATTCTTGTGATTTGGAAGATTTGTGGGTTGGCTATTGTTGTTTTGAGGAAAGCGATTGGCTAGGAAGTTGTTATGGCGAGAGTTTCTTCGATAAAAATTATTGTTGCCTTGGGTGTTCCGCTATTATTGTTTCTAAATTTATTCCCTTTAGGTCTAAGGTGGTGTGGTGTATTTTGAGTTATATTATTTTCCACCGAATTAGCTTGCTTCGACCTTACTTCCTTATGTTTGATACTTTCCCTATGTTTTTCTTCTATCCTTAGGGAATTGAGGGCTTGGGTCAAAGTCAAGGTTCCTTATTTATGTCTAAGACCTTTACAAAGTCGAACCAAGATGGAAGAAGTTTGTTTATAAGGCAAGATACTTTATAATCCTCGCTAAACTTAGAGTCATTCTCCTCAATGGCCCTTAAATGGTTCAATTCATGAATTTGGTTGCTAATTGCCTTTCCCTCGACCATAATAAACTTGTTGAACGTAGACGCATTAAATCGTTCTATACCGGCATCATCAATGACATATTCACCTTGTAAGAGATTCCAATGTTCCTTAGCACTTTTTGTAACATGATATACATCATAAAGACGATCCGAAATGGCACTTAGGATTCTATTATGGCAATGAAATTCAATTTGTTCGGGAGTATACCAAGAACTTGACTCCCGAGGTTGACTGTTTTCCTCTATTACCGAGATAAAGCCTAAAACGGTAAGCCAATATTTCATTTGTCTTTGCCATCTTTTAAAATTTTGTCCATTATTTTTTTTGGGTTTAAGGGTGATGGTTTCATCATAAGATGCCATAGGAATAACTAAGGCAAAGAAAACTAACTCTGAGAGCCAAAAAAAAAAAACTAAGTCTCAATACTTTATCTAAATAATTGACCAAAAAAATATATAAGTAATAAAAAGAGTGGATAAAAGTGATTAAATTATGTATTGAAAGTCAAAATAGTTTTTTTAACAGTAACAGAACAGTAACGAATAGTGCCTGAACAGTATGAACAGTACACAACACAATATATGAACAGTATGAACGGTAACAACACAGTACGTGAACAGTATGAATGGTACGTGAACAGTATCTTAAGAATATGAACAGTACATTACGTGAACAATATGCTAGTAAATTAAAAAAATTATGAACAGTAATACTAAGTTAATAAATCTTAGCCCAAAAATTGCAAGTGTTCACTTCTAACATAAACAATAAAATTGTAAACTCAATTTATCAAACATTTACAAATCAAAGCTACTATAAAGCCTTTAGAATATTGTAAAATAGCTTGGATTTGCTATTGTAATTTCACATAACAATTGATCATAAAATATGACTAAAACATATAATTGTCTAACCATGAAAATAACCAAAACTTGTGGCTCACTAAATATATTAAACATATTATAAGCATACAATTATGTACATATATATATATAAACAAATTATCAAGTATTTTAACTAGCATGCAATTTTAAGATATAGAGAATTAAAGTAAGTTAACGCTGGCATGTGAGAGTCGCGATAAAATCGCTGTCCTAAAGGCTTTATCGTCTCCCTATGGATGGGTTCCAACCAACGATAAATCTTCCAAGATAAAACTCAAGGCTCGCAGCGCCGCCTTCTCTATGTGTGCGTCCACAGGAAGACTGTTGAACTAACCCGATCAAGTTGTTCAAAAATCAAAGTATATAGAATGTAGAGAGTATATAAAATATCAAGCATATGTCTTGATATGTGTGTATACTTCATAGTAGGAGTGATCTCATTTTATAGTAGAAGAAGACTTTACACACATAATAAGTAATAACGCTCAAAAACTTTACGAATAAAATTATGACAAAGTTTAATACAATAGGTTACATTGACGAACATAAATATAGAAAATAAAGTAAGGTTTTAAAATTTTACTAAAAGAATTTATAAATAAAATAAAACAAATTCTAACAATATAATCTTGACATGTGTCCAAATCCCACACCCCTTATCAGTCTCTGCCAAAAATTCTGGACGGGAATCAAATCACCATCACCGTCTTAGCCAAATCGCTCGTGTACTTGAATCTTGTACTCGCCACCGAGATCATCTGGGCATGCTACACGCCACGGCAAAACTCTGGAGCTTTTGGCCTTTTGCTATCTAATAAAAAGGTTTTTGGCTTTCTTTAGATGGGAGTGAAAAAAAGATGGGGATAGCAAGGCCCGTGAGAGAGAGGGAGCGAGGGAGGAAGAAGATAGAGGGGCAGTTTCGGAACCTTATGATAAGAGGTGAGGAATTAGCCAAAAAGGGGCAGATTAGCACCCTATGGTAAATGTAGTAGGAGTAGCATATGCGTGTTCGTTCATCAATATAATTTACAATTACAGCTCAAAAATTATAGATAGACGGTCGATTTTGACTGGCATAAAAATTTACGCACTCATTGTCAGAATGGAAGCAAATTTTTCACATTGATCACCAGGGTATTACATGAGCAAGGCAAATTTCTTATCCAATGTAAACCAAGATACAGCACTCAGGTGTTATAATCAGGAACAGAGCAATATATTTCTCTTGCGGAGTGTATATCAATCTATACAAGGCTGAAGGTCATCGTACAAGCCGATAAGATTTTACATAATATTGAGATCCATATTTAATGAGATGAGATTTACTTGTGTAAATGAGCTAGGTCAGGATCGTCCAGGCTCAGATCCAACCATCCATTTAAGCGCATGTACTCAATATAGTGATCTGGGGGCTTCACTGCACGAACATGTACCGGAGTATAGCCATAAATCCTCTCAAGATCCCGAGCAAGCCACCGGACATATGCACGGTCCAGTGGAGGCACAATCTTCAGGAGTATCTCTTCCTTCTCCTCTTGCTTTGCAGGCTTGTTTCCCATGTTTAGCTAACCTGTGGCTAACCCAAAAGTGGCAGTCAGATATAATAAGCATGTTGAGAAATCTCTGGACAAACAAAAAGAAACAGAAAAAAACTGAGACTGGATATAAGCCTAGAAACACAAAAGGAGAAGAGAGAGAACAATGTTTTGGAGGTACTGGTTTTACAAACATTGCTTTCAACACCTTTGAAGAATGAGGGATTCAAACTGTTAATATCCACGCTTAAAATACATTGTGATCTTTCACCCAGTTACCCCAAGAAAACATCCGAATAATGCCAAGTTCTCTACAGAGAAGCACAGTTCAAAAGCATGTGTTATAAAATCAGCTTGGAAATCACAACAAAAAACCCATGTCTATACCTAGACTTTAAAAAATCCTGTCCCCACAGCAGAATGTTCATGAAGGCAAGCAATTATTGCTTTTGCTCGCAAACCAAATCTTCTCTATTAACAGGATTCCATACCTTAGAAGGTCCATAATGTAAATCATGGATGTAGATAGCTTTAGCCTATATCTGTAGTACAGTAAGACAGTAACTCTCTATCCACTTCGTAAGGGAAGAGAGGGACAAAGGATGTGGGTGGTGGAATTCTATTCTTGCTTTGTGTAACCCGGAGGAGTCCTCCTTTACCGGTCTTTCTGTGCTGGGCAAGAATTTTGGAAGGAAAAATGTACCTGTTATCTGGGCGCAAAACGGTCCGAGACCCAAAAATAAGGTTCCGAAAAACAAATTTCATCAGGGATGTGGCATAACCTAATCTTGCAGCATCAGGTTTCCCAGACTTGCTCTTTGGGGCAAAAATTTGACAGGCCTGACTATGAGGACATGTGCGTGACTTTGGTCAACGTATCAAACCGGGTGCGGGCGGGTGTGGCTGGGTGCGCACAGGGTGCATGTCCAGAATTACATCTTTTTAACTAAATTTCTGGATCTTGGTTGCGGCTTGGACACGGTAGGAGCATGCATCTAGGGTTTCTGGCAGAGAGGAGACAGGTAGAAGTAGAAGAAAACGAGAAGGAGAAGGAACAACTCACCGGAGAGCGCCGGCAGTGGCGATGGTCCTCTGGCAGCAGCTGCAACCAACGGTGTCCAGCAGCATTAACGAAGGGATTCTCGTTGCAGAGACGTTGTCGATAGCTCTCTTGTCGATGTATGGTTTCAATAGGTGATGACAGCTGTATCCAACTTAAACTAACCCCAACACTTTCGAGAAATAATGATAATGCCATAACTTGTACGAACTTTATCATATTTGGCTTTGTACTTTCAATACTTCTAAACAGCCACAACTTAATGAACTCTTGTATTTTTGTTACACACCTAAAATATATGGTAATAAATGTTTGCCGTATCCCGCTGCATCAGCATCCTGCTTTTTGAGAAAATGACCAGCACAGAATCCATGCTTCTTGGTGACCTGATAATTTGGTTTTGGTGGGGGGGGGGGGGGGATGAAGACACTTTTTTATCATTTGGCAGGCTGAAGGAGAATAGGGAAGCAGCCTCCCACGGGCCACCACATGCTTCATCCAAAAGTGGCTAAAGGAAGAAGTGTCTTATTTCACTTTCAGTCTTTTACTCTGTTCTATTTTCAGATCAATCTGACAACATTATTCAGTTCCACTTACCTACTATATAAAACAGAAGAAAGAAGAGGTTGCTTCCCTTGACGAAGATGCCTCTTTGTCCAACCTACCTATCCTGAAAACTTTTCATCCCTGATACCAAAAAGGCAATATAACTTCTAAGCACAATGATTTCTTTTCTCGTACCATTAGCTTTTGAATTCATTATGACCAGTCAGCTTAACTATTGTACATTTCAAAAAAGTTAGAGGCTAAATGGCCAATTAGGCATCCATAGCTTACACAGACAGAAGAAATAGAGTTATCGTACATAACTCGTCTCCCACTTCTCTGTCTTTAAGGCAAACCGTATGGCTACAGCGAGAGACAATCTACGAGAGAGGGCAAATTGAGCATTTGATGTGAGTGCACAAGAAAGGAGAAACGGGGACTAAGAAGTGTTGTTTGCACCCCACACAGCCAAAATTTACCATGGTAGTGCCTGACACCATGAAGTATTTCTAGCTATCCTCCACCACAAACTTACAAACCAAGGCAGTTGGCACCATATGATCATATCCCTGTCAGAGTGATAACGTGGCAACAATTTTAGGGGTATTATCGACGAAACAAGTAAAAGTAGTATGATTAGATAGTGAATATGTCCTTTGATCAATATTCACCAATCAAAACCAAAAACCAAGCAAGCCACCACCGGCTGTGCAACTCCGACCACCGTCTTGCCGTCACCTGAGCCAATCACCATCAGCCGAATCTCAAGCTCACTGTTACCCTCGAACTCGAGCAGATTCGTAAAAGCTCAAATGTTTTTTGGTCCAATTTGTCACAGGATCCATTATGGAGTTACTGGATCTACTTACCATTCAACATGTATAAAAAATTGGAAAGGTTTCGTAATCGCGTATAAAGTTGAATGCGGCAGTCTTGATTGTGTGTTGTGTTTGGGTGATGTTGCAATAATGTTGATGGTGGTTGTGTCCTCAGCGAGTGGCATTTGGCTGATGGTCATGGATAGAATGAGCAGAAGAATAAGTGATGAAAACCATGGATTAGGCTGATTATTTTTTCAATAGAATTTGATAGTTTTTTTTTTTTTGGGGGGGGGGGGGGGGGTCGCCGAAAATTGTGCTGTGTGTGTTGTGTATTTGGGTTTGTGTGTGCGTGTACATTCAGATTATGACGATTGAGAAATAAGGTGGTTTTAATGACTACTGCTGCTCCAGGTGGTGGTGGTGGTGTGGGTTGGCAATGGTGGGCAAGGCAATGGGGAAGGCTTGTGAGGGTGGTGACAGTTTGAGAAGGCAATGGATTATGACAATGGTAAAAACTAAAAAAATCAAAAAACAAAGAAGAGGCAAAGAAATATTTTTTTTTTGGCACATATAGTGTACTTCCAAAACCCTTGTAAATATCTGCTACATCAGCATTCCGGCGTAATATTGGCCGGAACATGGTCGTGTGGTGCCAGCTGCAATAGTTGGTAAATTTCGTGGTGCAAGATAGCTGGAAAATTTTTGTGGTGCTAGGCACTATTGCAGATAAACTGTTGATGTGTAATTAACCCACTTAAGCATACCCTCATAGAAGGCTTAAACTAAGTTAAGCCAAGGCACCTAATAGATCCCCAGTTACTAACCAAAATAACATAAGAATCCAACTTATTCCAAATCATACATACATAATCAACTCTGTAATTCAACCGTCCTGAAGCCTTTGCTATTTCACGCTGACTTGGTTATCCAATCTTTTATGCATAATACTAAGAAATTGATGGACAGGCCCAGTGGGGAAACTGGAATACCTACTCATAATACTTTGCCCGTACAGGCTTAAACTCGACATATAGGTGCCAAATGGCACATATCAGAAATTCACATCCTCGACACAGTCGTGGTGAAAAGCTTGCTCAAGTTGTCATCCACCTCCATTATGTGCCTATCTATAACTTCTACATCCCAACTCTTATACGAGCCAGCGAAGATTATCTTATGCAGTACAAGTCCACTTGAAGAGACATGCAATTATCTATTCAGCACCAAAGAATATGGACTACCAGTCTACATCGCAAGCTCAAGCCTGCTCAAGCACAAAAACTAGGACATACAAAACTAGCTGGAAATGGCAATATAAAACTTGAAGCTGGTAAGGCAAAAGCCTAGTTATCTCACCAAATAGGTAATCTTGTTAGCTGAAACTTAGCACGGATTCAATTTGGACCTAGTGAAGTTCAGAAGTAAAAAGCTATTGTATTTGATATCTATTTTAGATTGGCAACATATTAGTCTGCTTTTGATCCTACAGTGTGATCCATAAAGTTGGAATTAAGTATGCAAGTCATTTAAGCTTTGGAGAATAGAATAGCTTTACTACTGAATTTAATGTCTTCCAACTTTTCACGTCTTAAATAGTACATCATCTTTATTATAAGGGTCCAAGAGTATTATTCACCTAATGCAGCCTGATCTTGGCAAAGATTAACAATATTAAGACTACTTCCTAGGATCTTCTTCTTTTTCTTCATTTTAATTTTTCCTAGATCATAATCAGAACATTCAAGAATAGGGGTTTACTTAATATCGGGGTACTTCAGTCCTTGTGGTTTAGGTCTAGCAAGATACCAACCTAAGAAGCACGGACACGGGTGCGGATACGGCATTTTTACAAATTTTAGGATACTGGAGCTGCGGGAATATGGCATATTTTATAAATATCTTTTTAATTATATATACTTTGTATTTAATTTTTAAACAATTTAATCTTAATAATCATAATATATGTGTTTGATATATGTGAAAAGATATTAATATTCCAACCAAAGTAGTGAGTTGTTAAGTTTAATGGGTTCTTTTGTAAATTTTAAAGCTTTCAACCAAATTAGTAAGAATTTGTTAAGTTTAATGGGTTATTTTATAAATATTAAAATTGCAGAAGTGAACATAATAACGTTTTTATATGGTGGCACTTCTATTTCTTTAAATTACTGGAGTTGGTTTATATAATAACTTAACATTGGGGGTCCTTAAATAATATAACAAAATTAATGTAAACAAGTCAAAAGTCAGAAGAAGATAGAGTCAACACATCGTCACAGAACAGAGAGTTAACATCGACTCTCTGGAAGACGGCGCACAGCGCTCGATGGTCGCCGGGACTCTGCGCACGGGGACGCCGCAGTGGGTCGCCGCCGGTAAGTCTCCTTCCTCTTCTTCTTCTTCTTCTTCTTCTACTTTATCTCTCCAGTGTCTCCTCTCAGATTTCCGGTGGTCGTCGGAGTTCCCGATGGTTGCCGGTCGTGGCTGGCTATGAAGCACTGGTGCGGCACTTAGGGTGAAGCACCGGCACCAGATACGCGTCGGGTGCGGGTGCGGGTGCGGCACCGGTGCGTGTCCAACTTTTTTTTTTTAATTTCTTAAATCCTAGGTGCGGCTCGGGTGCATATCGGCTCAAATCTGTCACCACCGGCGACCATCGGCGATCTGAGAGGAGACATCGGAAAGAAGAGGTAGAAGTAGCAGAAGAAGGAGAAGAAGAAGAAGAGGAAGGAGAAGGGAAGGGAACTTACCGGCGATCCACTACGGCATGCGCCGTTCGCCTTCGCCGTCTGCCGTCTGCCAGAGAAGAAGGAGAAGGAGTCGATCTGTGCCAAGGAGAAGGAGTTGGTGTCTCGATGTTACCTATGTTTTGGTTTTATGACTTTTGACTTTTTGCCACATAGTTTTGTTATATTGTTAAGTTATTACTTAAACCAACCCCAATATTTCAAAGAAATAACAGTGATAGCACATAAAAACTTTATAATGTTCAGTTCTTCAATTTTAATATTATAAAACAACTCATTAAACTTAACAAATTCTTACAAATTTGGTTGAAAGCTTTAAAATTTACAAAAGAACCCATTAAACTTAAAAACTCACTAATTTGGTTGGAATATTAATATCTTTTCACATATATCAAACACATATATTATGATTATTAAGATTTAAATTGTTTAAAAAAATACTAAGTATATATAATTAAAAAAATATTTATAAAATATGTCGTATCCCCGCCGCACTCGTATCCTAAAATTTTTAAAAATGCCGTATACGCATATCCACACTCGTGTCGTATCCGCAACCGTGTCCGTGTCCGTGCTTCTTAGGAGTTCCCGATGGTCGCCGGTGGTGACAGATCTGAGCCGATATGCACCTGATCCGCACCCAGGATTTATGAAATTAAAAAAAAATAGAAAAAATGATGGACACGCACCTGACACGCAACCCTCTCTCTATGGAAAATTCTTACGGTTTTCTTCTCTCTAGAGAACTTGATAGGCACACACTATTCGTTTATCACAAATAAATATTTCTACGATAAGCACACACTATTCGTTTATGACAAATAAATATTTCCAACCCCAATCAAGTATGTAAACCATCTAAAACTCATCATCCGCCAGTACACAATGGATGCTCTGATATTGGTATAAGCATTAAATTCAAAACTTACAACCATCGAGTAAAGTTCACGTTTTAGACACCCTGAAGGAGAATCGAACAACGCTTAAGCAGCGTGTTCAGATTATTATGGCCAAACTTTAACAATTAAGCACACACGCTCGGTGAATCAACTCAAACTTCCATCACAAGCAACATCTAACAATTAAGCACACCAACTAGGTGACTCTCAACTCAAACTTCCATTTCCAACTTTATATGACTCGCTCTGACATCCTAAAGCCTTAAAAATCCACTGTTTGCAGAGTTCTGACAGGATTTTGCGAAATTTCATGCATCAAACAGACCCTCAACATAGCCAGAACTCGATCATTTCCTTCAAACAAGCCTGCCTCCTTTATCACATTTTAAAAGCTTAACCTACGATATTTTCAACCAAACTACCGCAATTGAATGAAGAAATCACAGTTTTGGTAGTCCCACACACTCAAACACAGGACAAGCTTATCACCTGAGATAGTTATTAACAGAAGTTTGTTACTCTATTAAAGCTTATCAACGTTGCTTCTGCCAATTCTCATTTTGTAGATTAAACATACTCCCCGTATGAGTCCTGGTAATCCATTTCACAAGACACCAGAGTTGTCATTCACTGCTTTAAACCACTGCCTCCCCCCCCCCCCCCCTTAATAATAAATTGTCCATCTAACTTTTCGCAAACATTGACTATCTAAGCATTCAACTGAAACTCAAATAGTAGTTACAGGTCCAATGAGTGTTGTTTAACAAGTCAAACTAGGTCAATTAAAATGGGTAAGACCAAGGCTTTAAATGATCAAATTCTATTCTAGAAATTCGTAAATATTCATTGAGGACAAAATCCTGCAACTGAGGGAAAATAGAATCTTGCCTATAAGCAGTTATTGTTACTGTTGACTTACATAGTATCCTCGATGATTAAAGTTTCTCTTTAGTAAATAAACCTTACTAGCTAAGAAAAAGATGAGGGAAAACAAAATTAATGTATTTCAAATGCAATCAATTATGAGCAAAGCTAACTACGCGCATGCATATAAAACAAACCCTAAAGTTGACGCAACACCACGTTTGTTCCACTTGTTTCTTACGACGGTCGGAGCTTTAAGAACTTTTCTATCCTTTTTTCTTCTCTATTGAAAGTGAGAGCCCCAATATAGCTAAAATAGAGCAACTTAGAAGGAATCAATCCGCTAGATGCCCAATACAATACACCACCTCCTTTCCGTAAGGATCTTTTGCTGACATTTTGCGAATTCATAAGACAGATTCACTAACATGTAAACATCGAACTCAAACAGCAATCAATCCATTAGATAAGTATCGTTTGGCAAGTCTAAGCTGAGGTAGAACAATTAGTGAAGTCGACATTCGCGTGTACTCAATCTATCAAAGAATTCCAAAAAAGTCAAATTACCTAGTATCGACGAAAGCTCCTAATTACAGCAATTACGAAAGTAGATGGAAAGGATACAAGAACTGACCGTCTCACGGAGAGATGAACGGCAGTTGGTCACAGAGGTAGAAGTGTGCCAATAATTTCGACGGAGATAAAGAAGCAGTGTTTATGTTGTGGGTTAGTTCCGCCGGAATGTGTCTTCATATTTTGAACTTTATGCGTGCATTTATTTTGTGTTTTTCAATTTTCAAAATAAGTACAAATTTGTTTGTTTACCGATCTCAGTTGAAAATGCGTCTTACATTTATTTATGATCACGAGTCAACATGACACGAGATGCGTATAAAAAATAAAATCAATAATTTGAATTTTCTTAAAAAAAAATCATGTATAAGTATTTATTATGACATTCGGTAAAATAAATTTTAAATTATAGAAATTAAACATGTCCTTATAAGTAATTTTTTATTATTTAAATTTTATTTTATATCATTTTTTAAATAAAATAAATTTTAAATTATAGAAACTAAACATGTTCTTATAAGTAATTTTTTACTATTTAAACTTTTATTTGTATCATCTACATCTATATCTATACTATATATAAAGGAAAAAAAACATGATTTGGTTTAGTGTAACACATTTTTGGTGTTACATAATTACCTGTCTTAAATGGTGACAAGTGGCATTCTATTATTTTTTTCCTTAAAAATTCACAAAACAAAAATTTTAATAGTAAATAACTACTTTTAGTTTTTATAATATTCAATTTATTTTATCGAATGCACCTTATACATCTATATCTATACTATATAATGAGAAGACATTTTTTGGTGTCATACCATTTTGGTAATACATTAAGAGTGTCTGTGGTGTTGACACGTCTCCAAAATGAGGGTAAAATCGTAAAACACATTTTTGGGTGTTGCATAACTACCTACTTATAGTGGTTGGTGACAAGTGGCATCCAAGAAAAATTATAAAAATTGACAAAATAAAGATCTTAATCGGTAACTAACTACCCATAAAAATATGTTTAGTTTTACAAATTTACATTTTAACAAAATTTACACTATTAATTTTATTCTTGCACAAACATCGTGTGTGCCACCGTCACTCGTTATACATAAAGGAAAAACATGATTTGGTTTGGTGTAATACATTTTTGGTGTTACATAACTATCGACTTAAAATGGTAACAAGTGGCATTCTATTAATTTTTAGTAAATAGAATGTCACTTGTTACATAACTATTGCTTAAATAGTAAATAACTACTTTTAGTTTTATAATGTTTGATTCATTTTATCGAATGCACCTTATACATTAAGATACTTTATTTTTTAACAAAATTTGATACTATTAACTTCAATTTCGGCGACTCGTTACTTATGAAGTCAAAATATGCTTTAGTGTAATACCCTTTTTGACGTTACATTCACACTCAATCCTGATGCTGACAAGAGTCCCTAACATAGAATTCTTCTAAATTGCCCATTATCTTGACAAGCCCAGAGAGTACACCCAGGGTAAAAACTGTCAACAAACTCTAGCCAACTATCCGGTTTCAGTTACTGGATACTCTCTAGTCTCTCCCCTTCTCCCTTTGAGATACCTCCATTGCGGACTGCAATCTGCGACTCACCGGCGTAGATTCCTCTCTTCAGTTCTCTACCGGTAAGTTATGTGCCCACCATTTTTTCCTCTTTAATTTCCCCTTCATCTGTTCTTGCATTTTCCTTGGCCCATGTATCTTCATCTTCATTAGAATTACTCTCCCTTTATCGTACCTACAAACTACATGGCTTGTGTATCACGATTTGTTTATTCCTGAGGCTGATTTCTTCAGTTTGGTGATTTGAAGGACCTCGCTACCACCAAAAGGACCTGTTTGCTAGAGAATTCAACATTTCTAACCACTCTTAGCAAATTAGGAGAAGAAATAAGCAACATAGCTGTACAGGTACTGCTCTTCTACTCTAACCATTTGGGTGAATTCAATTACTGAAAATCTGTAACCAGTAATTAGTTCTTCTGTTGCTTTTGCCATGTACTGTAACCTAAAGCCTCAATCAGTAATCTTTGACTACCTGAAACTCCTCAACTACTCTACAATGAAGTTCAGAGCCTCTCATTTCTTAGTGGCGGTAGGTTGTCATGGATGGGCGAGAATTGGCCGGTTTTAGATATAGAAAGTTATTGTGTTTGTGGCGGTGGTGATCGGCGGTGGCCCTTGGGGATTGGTGGTAGATAGTGGTCGTGGGTGTGCCGGTATGGTTGTGGGTGGTCGTGGATGGGCGAGAATTGGACGGATTTAGGTTGCCGGAGGGTGTTGCCAGCAGTGGCCCTTGTGTTTTGGGATTGGTGGCGATTGGTAGTCGTTGGTGCGCCGGTGTGGCTGTGGGTGGTGGCCGGCGATGTGGGTCGTGGTGATGTGGACTGTGGAGAGTGGTGGCCCGTCACTAGGTCGCGGCGCAATGGTGTTGCTGGCGATGTCGCCAGAGAGTTTTGGCGGTGACGTTGCCAGAGGGTGTTGCCGGCTATGGGGGATGGTAATGTGTGAAAATGGGAGCAGCCCCATCACTGCCTATTGCTGCATGTTGTTTGTTGTCACCGCATTATTGGTTCTACGATATGCATTTTTGGTTGTACGACATTCATTGTTGGTTATAATATTCAAACTCTTAAATTTATTATTTGAATCAAATGCATGTTGTTTGTGATTTCAAATTTAGTCATTGTTGTTGCAACTTATAGTTTATTTATAATTTACCAAAAAAGTTAAAAGTGTAAAGTTAACATTTTAGTAAACTTACAAAACTTCAATCTTCAAATTAATTCAAGTAAGTTCCCTTTTCTATATCAACTTATCACTAGCCCACAATTATACTCAGATAGTCGTAATTGTCACTTAATCCTGCATGATTGGAAGATAATAACTACTACGTACCTCCATTAATTCCTTTTGGTATTTTGTGGTTCCTTATTATAGATTCAAGTATCACAAGTCGCCATGTAATGAGTCGCACACGCACTGCGCGTGCATGATGGCTTGTTTTTCTAAAATATAGAATGCCAAGTGTAAACTTTTTACATAGGTAGTTATTGTGGCCTTCAAAATATATTTCTTATTGAATTTTGAATGGTCCAATGTGGAACAATAAAGTTGTTTAACATTTGTTAAAAAAATCAAACATGATATATAAGTATTGTGAAAATCAAACATCTCCTTAAGGTAGTTATTTACTATTTAATGTTTTTATTTTTGTCATTTTTATAAAAAAAAATCTCATAGTGTCAAGTGTCACCATTTTATATAGTTAGTTATGTAACACTAAAAGGGATTTTCTCTTTGTACAGTGTATAGATCACATATTTCTTAATGAATCTTTTCAAAATGTACCTATTGTTCCTGTTGTAATTTATCAAAATGTCCTTAAAATTCTAACAATACTAGCTTTGATCATGTGCATTGCACACAAAGCACTTCGTAAGGATTACAAAAATTTTATTTGACAACTTGAATGGATTTAGTAATACAACAATCAGAAATTGTGTTATGAATAACCATATTAACAAAAACATATGAAAGAAGAACATAAATTTCTTACAAATGTTGAAATTATAAGTGAGATCCACAAAGTATTTTTTGTACAATAATATTTGAATGACCACGTCCAAAGCACATAGGTTAGATGAAATATATATGTTTTAGCCACCCAAACTTCTAGAGAATATTTAAATGATTTGAAAGTCTAAGTGAGGGATATACAAAATTTCATGACATAAATAATATAACCCAAAAGAGGTCAAACTAAAAAATGCTTAAACTAATTCTAATTTTAAAAATTGCAGTATCAACTAAAAGCATGCACATTTAAAGTCATGAAGATAATAGAATCTTCAAAAGCTTTTAATGAAAAAAAAATTAAAAGACAACACCCGAAGGGTTGCCGTACTGTTTGTAAGATAATCACAAAAAAATATTAAAAAAAGATAAAAAAAAAATTACAACGAAGATTATGTAGCAACACGATACTTCTTTCAAATTTTACAACCAAGTCATTGAAGTCAAATTTTGTTGAGAATATTATTAATTTATTTTGTAGAGAGAAACAATAAAAAAGTATTGTGTAAAAGCTGAACAATAAGAACGAAAATAATTATTATTTAAAATAGGAAGAGTATTTGAGTTGTTCTATGTATATATAGATCTAATATCTAACATCAAAACTTATCTACAAGACGTTGGAAGACTATAAGAGACATGCTAGAAGTGTTGATTTTATTTTGTAATATATTAGTAACAAAAGAAAAGTGGAGTTTAGTATCCTTTTATTACGAAGAAAGTCACGAAAAATAATTGCACATGATATCAAAAAAAGAAAAAGAAGAAGAAAAGAAAGATGAAATTGGAACACGCAATTAAGACAAACACATTCCGTGACAAATAAGATGATTGAGGAAGCAAGATAACAATTAAAAAAACAATAAAAAAACTGCACTTAAACTCTTCTTCCATTGAAACTTTTCTTTTCTTGAATCGACATTGACGTTTAACTCCTAAAGCTTCCAATTCCTATGGTAGTTCTTTTCTCTCAAAAACTACAGATACTGCAAGTTTAGGAGACAATGACGTTGAAACGAAGCACCAAAACATGGATAAAAAGAAAGAAATGAGAAACGAAGGTCGTCTAACACCATTGAATCGTGAAATATATTTTCTGCATAACGCTCAATATGAGAACCAAAATATATAGGTTAGTTCATGAAAAGTAATCAAGATAAGTAATGTTGTGCAAAAGAAGCACATAAAACCTTCACCAAAAGAATAACCAAGAAAAGCTTAGGGGGCGTACGTTTACATAATTTTTTTTCGCGTTTTGTATTATGTTTTTGTTTTCAAGATTTTAGTATTCGGATAGAAAATTCATTCCTGTACTTTTATTATTTTCATAATTCATTTTAACTACTTTTTCTGTCGGATTTATGTACTTATATAATTTTTATTTTCATTCTTATACTAGTATCCTTATATTATTTATAATATACACTACCCACACCCTACCCCGCCCCACACCCTCCCCTGCCCTTTCCAACCCCGCCCCACACCCTCCGCTGCCCCCCCACTCTCTGGAAATCTTCCCCATCCACTGCCAGCTTCATCAGAGAACGACGCCAGCTTCATCGGAGAACAAACGACGCCAGCTTCATCGGAGAACGAACGACGCCAGCTTCATCGGAGAACAACGAGTCCGTGACGGGGAAATTGATCCGTGGATGGTGAGTCCATCGACGCGTGGCTGTCTTTCCATCCCGACTGCCGAGCGAACCTGGGTTTTGAAGATCAACTTTCGATTGCCGGGGAAATTGATCCGCCCCACACCCTCCCCAGCCCCCCACTCTCTGGAAATCTTCATCATCTACTGCCGCCCCAAGATGAGGATTGAGTGTTTAATAGGGGAGGGGCTTCACTGGAGTACTCGTACGGGATCGACGCCAGCTTCATGGTGAGTCCAAAGATTGCGATGGAAATTGATTGCCGTGGACGGTGAGTCCATCGACGCGTGATGGTGCCGTGGACGAAGAAGAGAGATGGATGGAGCAGAAATGGGCGTTGGTGGTTCAATGGCGGGTCTGTTCTTCTGAGATGGTGCCATGGTGGTGCTAGGGGAGAGAGAGAGGGAGGGAGCACAAAACTGACACAAATTTTTTTTTCTGACATTAGTTCACTTTCTCCCGAAAAAGGTGAAAACACCCTTTGGGTGTTTTCACAATTTTGGCTACTGTTTGAAAAAAATACCCAAAACGAATCCGAAAAAAGATAAAAGTACGCAAAAAAAAGCATATTTTTCATCATCATTACAAAAACGAATACAAAATTTTGTAAACATACGGGGCCTTACCGTTCCCAAAAATGCTTGAGATGGAGAAAGGTTCATACTGTTGAACAACATAAATGAGATAATGAATGAGACAATCGTAACATAATATATATATATATATATATATATATATATATATATATATATATATAAGTGAAATAGAAAATATTGCAATTAGTTAATTTAGGGTAGATTCGGGGAGAGAGATTGATCAATTGGAAAAGATGATGATGGTAAGAGTTTCAAATTTGAGAGAAGAATGAGATAAGGCTAATTTCTAGAAATGAATATCTTCAATTACTCATTTGAATGACTTAATTTTAGACATATAATTTTTGATGTGAATTTAAACGGAAGAAATACAGAGTTTTTTCATACATTCACAAGTATCAGAAGAATTGGGAGTGGAATACATCTGAATTTAAACTCTCAAAATAAGTGGGTATGTATTGATTGGACAACATGAATTGCTTTGTCAATCATTTCTCTGACATTTGTAGATCAGCTTCCAAGCCAATCTAGTGCAGGTTCATTCCGATATTTCATTTTTTATAATGCTCTTCCAACAACTCTCCCTTCAAACCAAGTAATTTTATTGAGTAAGCCCTTAACCGGGATCGAGGTTCGAAATTCTCTTTTCGACATTGCTCCATTAAAATCAACGGCACTTGATGGAATCTCTGCCAGCGTGTACCAACGCCGGGACTTTATGTGTTTTCGCATTACAAAAGTTTTTATCTTTTGCCTCTGGACATTTGGTAAGTGAGATCAACCGTACATGTGTTATACCTATTGCTAAAAGGAAATATGCAAGTTCTCCTCGTGATTTTTGACCAATCATCTTTGCAACATGGTCTATTAAGTCATTCGTGAAGTCCTTGCTGACCGACTCAAAGAGGTGATGGATACTCTTGTTTCTCAGTTTCAAAATACATTTGTAGCTAGCCGATCAATTTTTGATAATATTTTGATGGCTCAAGAATCACATACATCATTCAAACTCAAAAGTCTTGTCAAGTGGGGAAGGCAACGCTCAAACTTGTAAGTAAAGTTTATGATAGAGTTCATTGGGAATTTTCGGAAGCGGATACGAGGAAGTTTCATTTTCCAGAGAAGTGGATTAGATTTATCTTGCAATGTGTGACAACTGGGCCTATTCAGCATTCATGAATAGTTCCCCCTCGAAGAGAATCTATCCTACATGTGGCCTTCGACAAGGTGATGCTCCTTGTCCGTATCTTTTCATTTTGCCCTCTGCATATCTGATAGAGGCCCAGAACCAGGGAACCCTTCTGGGTATCGAGGTTGCTTCGGCAGCTCCGACAATGAACCATTTTCAGTGTCCATATGACTCTTTGACGTTCTTACATGTTGGGAAATATTGTCGGAAAATGAAAACGGAAAAGGCTTTGAGGCGTATCTAAAGACACTTTCTTTAGAACGTTATTTGCCCCCACTCAAGATAAAGTTTGCTAATGGATTGCAAGCAAATTCGTTCCTAGGATACAACAAAGCCTGAGAAGAACTGCGATTAGCAATATCGAAGATCTCCTAAAAATCTTGAGGAAACAATAGTAGATAGACTTTGAGGAGATTATGAGAGCAAAGTGAGATTTTCTCAGCAAAATATTTTTGTTTTTGTTTGTAAAATCAGAATACGTATATCATCTTCTGCAAAAAAACATGGGTGTATTTATATACACACACAAAAGCCACAGGCACAACAATGCACAACACCTCTTCAAAGAGGCAGATGCGCTACAGTGACCGTTGCACAACAACGGTCACATAACTCCCTTTCGGCTTCTCCAATCTGAAAATCAGATGAGATGGCATGGCACCGTTTCACCAAACAACGGTAATAACCGTTGTGTTCCAGCCAAAAACGTTGGCAAATCACTCTTGAAGAAAGCCACCGCTTCAATGCAAAGGTGCTGCTTGCCGCAAGCATCACCGTTACATGGGTTCTATATTTGGAATGAAGTGGCCAACTCAAACTAGTTTCTGCCAAAGAAGATGATGACAAGGTTTTAAATAAAACTTAAGCTCTCATTTTGATTTAATAACCAAACAACCAATGAGATCAATATGCAAATCTCAACAATCCCCCATTTTGATTATTTAATCACAAGTCTCCTCAAAATCTATTACTCGATCTTATTATGTTTTCAAGAAGGTGTTTTTCAACTTAAACCTTCAATAAGTATAAGTAACTCAAAGTTTTATCAAAGTCCTTGGTGGTCAGACCTTAAACCAAGTACTTTAGAGATAATTCTAGAATTACCATACGCATAATAATATCTTGTTTCGGTAAAGAATTATATAAACTCGCTCTGCACTTTTATGGCCATGTGCTCGATCCTGGATTCATGAATGCTCTCGAGAGTAAACCCAAGTAACTCTCTTAAGAAACGGCACCACTTCTACATTCATATAGGTGAAGTTCTCTTGCGTCTCCGTTACTAAGAACGCATTTGAACAACTTCATTAAGAGATGTACTCAACCTCTTTTAGCGTAACGGACAGCACTAATTTATTAATTATTCTAGAGAGACATGCAAACTTAGTGCTAACAGTCACACTCAATAACTTGTTCTTACCCATTAAAACTCAGGGACTAGCTTTGGACTAGTAATGAGTTGGGTTACCATTATTGGTGACTAATGAATGGGTTTTAGTCCCATCTCTCTGGAAGTCATTCTAACCAACTCTCTAGATAAACTCTTGGTTAGAGGGTCAGCCAAATTTTTATTTGACTTCACATAGATGATCGTAATGATACCATCTTTAATTAGTTGTCTTACAAAATCATGCCTCAGACTGATATGTCTAGACTTACCGTTGTAAGTACTACTGTAAGCCCTTGATAAAGTGGCTTCACTATCACAATATATTGTGATTGGTGGCATAGGATTAGGCCACAGATCTATATCCAACAACAGATTCCTTATCCATTCGGCCTCCTTGCCTGTAGCTGCTAGTGCTACAAATTCGGATTCCATAGTTGAGTGAGATATACAAGTCTGTTTCTTAGAAGCCCATGAAACAGCTCCACCGCCAAGGGTAAAGACCCACCCTGATGTGGACTTGTTATCCCCTGTACTTGTAATCCAACTAGCATCGGTGTACCCCTCAAGTGTACCCGGCTCTTCACTATAAAACAAACCAAGTTCTATAGTTCTCCTTATGTATTCGAGAATTCTACTAATTCCTTTCCAGTGTTCTACACTAGGGTTACTTGTAAATCTACTCAATTTACAAACTACAAATGCTATATCAGGTCGTGTGCAATGCATTAAATACATTAAACACACAATAACACCATAATCCTTACTAAATTTAGAATAGATGCACTTATCTGCACTATTATGTTTAAAACCGTATGACAACACACATGAGTCAAACTTCTCGTGCCACTGTTTAGGTGCTTGTTTTAAACCATACAAGGATTTCACTAACTTGCATACTTTATTCTTATTGCTTGGTAGAACGAACCCTTCTGGTTGTTCCATATAAATCTCTTCATCTAAATTACCATTTAAAAATGCAGTTTTAACATCCATTTGATGGATGTAAAGATGGTATAAAGATGACAAGGCAAATAAAATTCTAATAGAAGTAATTCTAGCTACAGGAGCATACGTATCAAAATAGTCTACTCCTTTTTTCTGCTTAAAACCTTTTGCTACTAATCTAGCTTTGAAGGTTTGTACAGAACCATCAGAATTATACTTCCTTCTAAATACCCATTTACAACCTATAGGCTTTGACCCTGGAGGTAAGTCAACTAGTGTCCAAGTTTCATTTGACATAATGGAGTCCATTTCATCATTAATGGCCTCTTTCCAGAATGCAGCATCTCTTGAAGTTACTGCTTCCGTATAGGTCATTGGATCACTGTCAACGTTAAGGATAATAGGAGTCTGATTTAATACTATTTCTCGACTTCCTTCAACTAGGAAAACTATAGAATTAGGTGAGATAAAATCTTTACCTAAATCTTTTCCTTTCCTATGCCTTTGACTCCTCCTAGGTTCCGCACTAGGAACCGTTGAAAAGTCTACGTCAACGTTAGGTTCAGTTCTTGAATTAGATACTAAATCTGATTTAGAACTTTCACCTCTAAAATCTGAGATGAACTTACATTCAAAGAATGTTACATCTCTAGATTCAACTATCACATTTGATTCCAAATCAAGAATCCTAAATGCTTTACTATGTTGTGCATATCCAACAAAAACTCCTTTAAGAGCTCTCGGTCCTAATTTAGTTCTTTTAGGATCTGGCACTCTATAGTATGCTAAGCACCCCCACACTTTTAGATATTCTAAATTAGGTTTCCTACCTTTCCAAAATTCATAGGGAGTCTTATCAGAATTCCTAGCGGGGATCCTATTGTGCACGTGACAAGCAGTTAACAAAGCTTCTCCCCACAAATTTAAAGGTAAGCCCGAATTCATAATCATACAATTAGTCATTTCAACTAGCGTACGATTTTTTCTTTCAGCTAAACCATTCTGTTGAGGTGTATAAGAGGCAGTCTTTTGATGTATAATGTCGTGCTCTTCACAGTAGGCATTAAATTCATTTGGAAAATATTCTAAACCTCTATCAGTCCAAAAAATCTTAATCTTTTTATTAAGTTGATTTTCTACCTCGGACTTATAGGTTTGAACATACCAAATGCCTCATCTTTAGTTCTCATAAGATACACGTAAGTATATCTAGAGCAATCATCAAAAAACGTGATGAAATACCTCCTACCACCTCTAGTTATTAAACCATTTAATTCACATATATCTGAATGTACCAAATCTAAAAGTTCGGATTTCCTTTCAACACTTTTAAAAGGTTTCTTCGTCATTTTAGATTTAATACATACTTCACATTTATCAGTACTAACATGAGAACAGGAAATAAAACCTAGATGCATCATGTTTCTAATGTACTTGTAATTTAAATGTGCTAATCTACTATGCCAAAGATTAAAAGGCTCAACAATATAAGAAGAAGCAACATTTATTTCATTAAGACTGAGTTTGAACATCCCATCACAACCATATCCCTTTCCGACAAAGTTTCCGTTCTTAGACAGAATTAACTTGTCGGACTCAAAAAGAACACGGAAACCTTTCTTACAAACAAGGTTAACGGAAACTAAATTCTTTCTAATATCGGGGACATAAAGAACATTAAGAAGAGTCAACGTCTTTCCGGATGTAAAGTTTAACTCCATGTTGCCTTTGCCAACAACCTTTGCCCTTGCCAGATTTTCCATTTGGACCTTTTGATTGTTAGGCAATTCTTCGTAGGTCTTGAAAAGAGATCTGTCCTTGCAAATGTGGGCTGTGGCACCCGAATCAAACCACCATCTGGAACTAGAAGATGAATCAGCCATATTGATTTCGGTAACCATGGCTACTAAATTCTCCTCAAACATGTTTGCGGACTCGCCGGTGGCTCCTTTTCCACTCTTTTGATGTCGGCATTCTCGTGCATAATGCCCCTTCTTTCCGCAAACATGACATTTACTCTTCTTTTTGTTCTTATTGTGATTGGTGTTCCTCTTAAACATGTTGTCTTCTTTCATAACTTGAAGAGCATGAAATGATTTTCCACTAGCGGCATCAACGTAATTCACTTTAGAATTAAATTAAGCTTCTCCCTTTTTATCTCTATTACGAGATTCCTCTTCTATACGAAGATGTTTCTGAATTTTCTCCAAAGTAAACTTTTTCTCTCTATGCAACAATTTCTTCCTATAATCTTTCCAAGATGGTGGTAATTTTGCAATTATCATACCAACTTGAAAGATTCCAGAAGTTTTCCATCAAGTTCGCAAATTTTATTTGCAATATCTTGCAATTCGTGAACTTGGTGGAGAATTGGTATGCCGTCTAACATGGTAAAATCATTATACTCAGAAATTAAGAACTTATTCGTACCTTCTTCTTGAACTTTATATTTGTACTCCAACGCCTTCCAAATTTCTTTAGCCGAATCAAATGATTTGTAGAAGTTGTAAAGGCGATCCGAAAGTGCGTTGAGAATATGGCCGCGACACATAACTTCGTCATTGTTCCTCCTTTGCCATTCCTTCTTTTCATTCTCACTAGCATTATCACCGGGCTCTAAAAGTGGCTCGCAATTTAAGATGTAGACGATCCTTAACGCCGTGAGTAAGAATTTGACTTTGTCTTGCCAACGACCAAAATTGCTACCATCAAATTGATCCAACTTGATGAGGTCTTGATTCATCATCTTGATAGAGGCACTAGTTTCCGCTTCCATTTTCTTCAAAATAACGTTCTAAAACTGTTGGGAAATATTGTCGAGAAATGAAAACGGAAAAGGCTTTGAGGCGTATCTAAAGATACTTTCTTTAGAACGTTATTTGCCCCTACTCAAGATAGAGTTTGCTAATGGGTTGCAGGCAAATTCGTTCCCAGGATACAACAAAGCCTGAGAAGAACTGCGATTAGCAATATCGAAGATCTCCTAAAAATCTTTTGGAAACAATAGTAGATAGACTTTGAGGAGATTATGAGAGCAAAGTGAGATTTTCTCAGCAAAATATTTTTGTTTTTGTTTGTAAAATCAGAATACGTATATCATCTTCTGCAAAAAACATGGGTGTATTTATACACACACACAAAAGCCACAGGCACAACAACGCACAACACCTCTTCAAAGAGGCAGATGCGCTGCAGTGACCGTTGCACAACAACGGTCACATAACTCCCTTTCGGCTTCTCCAATCTGAAAATCAGATGAGATGGCATGGCACCGTTTCACCAAACAACGGTAATAACCGTTGTGTTCCAGCCAAAAACGTTGGCAAATCACTCTTGAAGAAAGCCACCGCTTCAATGCAAAGGTGCTGCTTGCCGCAAGCATCACCGTTACATGGGTTCTATATTTGGAATGAAGTGGCCAACTCAAACCAACTCAAACTAGTTTCTGCCAAAGAAGATGATGACAAGGTTTTAAATAAAACTTAAGCTCTCATTTTGATTTAATACCCAAACAACCAATGAGATCAATATGCAAATCTCAACATTTCATATAGCCTAAAAGAACTGTGAGATTTAACCAAACTCTTGAAGCGGCATTACGGGGATTCTGGCCTACTCACCAGCTTTGACAAATCTTCTCTCTCTTGTAGGCCTAATCACCACAGCATATGCGGTTGTAGTATCTAAAATCTTAAAGATTCCCATTCATGAAGATTTATGGACATCTTTGGATATTGTCGCCAACTGCGAAGTTTTTTTTTTCTCGTACCTTGTTGATCGGGTTCAAAGATAGATGTGCGGGTCGAAAGGGTTATTATTAAAACAAAGCAAGTAGAGCCACGCTGATGCGGTCAGTTCTGTCCAGTTTACTCATTATTATATGCAAGGCTTTCTATTTCTCGCTTATCTATGCAAACAGATCAACACGATCATCAATCGATTTGATGGTTAGGAATTATGCTAAGAAAGGGATCCATCGGGTAAAACTGGCGGTGTCTGTGTGGACTTGCCATACAGGCGATTTAAGGTTTCGTTGTACAAGAATCATTATGCTGCTTTACTTGCTAAAGTAGGCCGAAAAATTCTTGACCAACCATCCTCATTGGTAGCATCTATATTCAAGGCTAGATATTGCGAGCATAGCTCTTTTACAAATTTATCCTACCCAAAACTTTTCTCGGGCACGGCTAGGAATAATAGCTGGTAGGGAGACTTTGCACTTAAGCATATGGTGGCAAATCTATATATATATATATATATATATATATATATATATGTATATGAAAGCTAAAATTGAGAGAATGTAACATTCTCTTTCCTATTTGGCATGCCTCTCTTTATGTCATTTAGCATTCAACCAATCATATAAATTTTATCTTTCTCTCTCTTCCACGTTAGCATGTTCCACAAAAAAATAAATCTATCTCTTCATAAATTTTAGGGCTAATTATACTTATGTCCCTGAGGTTTGGGGGTAATTACAGGTAAGGACAATAGTTTGGACAAATTACACTTGTGTCCATTGACCAAACGGAACCCTAAAAATCCTAACGGTTTTAACAAAATGACTTTATTGCCCTTATGTTAGAAAGTTATTTTTTTAAATGCCATTCTCTCTTTTTAGAAAAGAAAAACCTTTTTTTTTTTAAATGTGTCATTCTCTCTCTCTTCCCCTACCCTTTCCACACCACTTCGTATTGCCATTTTTAAAGGGCAATACTTCGATCAAGAAAAACCCTCCGTCAGACCACGCCGCCATCGATTAGCCCCCACCCTCGCCCAACCCTGTAGTAGCGTCACAGCCCGTCCACACCACCCACAACCGCTAATCTCTCGCAACCACCACCGACCACCTCTGCAATCACCAGAGTAAATCTCTGCCGCCCCTTATCTCTGCGTCATAATACTCCTCACAACCGTGTAGATCGAGCAGCTATGGAGGGTTTCGTTGTTGGTTGGAAAAGGCGTCGTGGTGTTGGGATGGTACACGACAGGGTGGGGGGATGAAGGGAGCGGCGGCTGCGGAGTGTATGTGGTGTGTGTGTGAAACCAGACGGTGGGTGGAATTGATATGGTAAGGAGGTAAAATGGGGTTTAGAGAGAGAAAGGGCTGCCGACAGTGTCTCAACGGCGTGGGTTTGCCAAGGGGCTTGCCAGCCGATTATCGGTGGTGTGGGTTTGCCAAAGGGCTTGCCGGCGTGGTGGGGTGGGTTTGCCAAGGGGCTTGCCGGAGTGGTGGGGTGGGGCGAGTCAGCCGGATGGTGGGCCGAGAGAGGCTGCCGGCGACGTGGGGTGAGGGAGGAGGCTTGAGCTGCCGGCGGCGTGAGGTGAGGGAGTGGGCGGCGAGATCAGATTTGGAGTATTGCCATTTTTAAAAAAATAAGGTTTAATTTGAAAATTATAAAAATTATTTAGGATATATTGTACAAGGGCAGTATTGCCATTTTTAAAATATGTAATGATGAACAATATAATTTTTGGATGGAATCCTAACGGATGGATACGTGTGATACATTTGAAACACTTTTGGTCACGGAATGTTACATTTTGAAACTTTGTGTCCTTGACTGTAATTACCCCTAACCTCAGGGACATAGGTGTACTTAGCCCTAAATTTTAAATTTATATCTCATTCTAATCAATATCTTATTATATATATATATATATATATATATCTGTATATACGTATAATTATTTCTTATATTATATTTTTCTTATATAGCATAACTTTTTGTACTGTTCTAGGTGATTTTTATTAGTAAAAATCTAAATACATTGGTTCTTAACATTGTTACTTAAAATTCATAAAAAAGTCAATAAAATTATTTGTTATTTGTATTCGACATATAAGTATGAACTTTTAATTAGCCGTTGTTGGTCCCGTGTGCAACGCACGGAGTTAATACTAGTATATATATATATATATATATATATATATATATATATATATATATATATATGAAAGTCGAAGTTGAGAGAAAAGTGTCCACGTCACCGGGGACACTCTCTCCTTTTGCCACATGGATAAAAAGATTTAATTCAATAGGTTTTGTTTTTCCTTTTTTGTCACATGTTTCTCTCATTTATCAACTAATTTGAATTCCTCTTTTGTTGCAAAATCATCTACTTTTGTTACATAATTACCTATTTATATACATTAATGATTTATGTTACAACTTATCTCATCCTACCTTTTCAACTAATTACATTCCTCTTTTTTTAAAGGCCTTGATTGCCTCTCTCTCACACCCACTTGATTAGCCTAAACTTTTGGAGCAAATTTGCTCAAATGTTTCTCTGTCCCATCTAATTAATTATGTGATTGTCATCCTTAGTGTTAATTCAAGATTCAAATAAAATTATTATTAAATCTCTCTTGATTTTTCTCTCTTTCAGCCTATAAAAAATATGTCCCTAAGTAGTCACATAGTTCCACGCCAAATTACCTCTAATACATATATTTACTTTTTCTGTTTATAGTAACTAATATTCTTTTAGATTTTGCTTTTCGTTTTTACTTTTTCATGATATATATATTTTTGATGATCGAAGATGTTGTTTGCTAATATTAAAAAATTCCAGGAATTGGCATTAGTTTTCTTGAAAAGTACACTGCTGCCTTTCATAGCATCTTCACAATACAATGATAAAGTTTTACATTTATTTTTTTACTGCAAATTTTAGCAGCTCCTCATGTCAATTTTTTTGCTTTAGTTTATGTTATATGCAGGTTCAACTCAAAACAATTATAGATTTTTTTTATTTTTTGCACACCTACATTTGAATTTTTTTCTTATTTTTGAGTATTTAATTGGATAAGTATTCTTATCTTTGAATAAAAAAGAATTTTTTAATCTGTCATGTTATACTTCTTTTCTTATGTGACGTACTTAGGTGGCCTTATACAATTTGATGTACTTTCATTTTCACCTTTTTATCCTCAGTGGTTACTACTATAGCAAGCTTTTAGGTTGTGCAAAAGATTACAAAGATATCATGCTTAAATTGTGGATCACTTCCATGCATTTAATTATTTTTTTGACCATTTGCTTAATGCCGTGATTTATACTTTGACCAGTATTACATTATGATATCTTATGTCTTACAATAAAAATAACTTCAGATGCAGGCATGTATGCAAAATGGAATCTATATTTTCCTACAAATTAAGACATATATGCTGTATGGAATCTCTCACAAACGATATAGCAAGCATTGCATTTTTGTAATTATTTTACCATCTATTATATAAGAACATTGTGTATGCTCTTTTCTATATTAATTTCTTTAAGTTACGTAGGGTTAATATTAGTGTTATTAGTTATATACAAGAAAAGTTTGAAGGAAGCTCTAGTCATGATTTTACAATGTATATGCTTTTTTTACCATTTCATTGCTTAAGGACTGACTTTTGATTAATTTTGAATCTTTAGTCAAAGGTATGAAGTTAAGTTAAACTTATTTGATTTAATGGCTTATATCGGGTATACTTTACTTAAACATTTTTGGCCGTAATGATAGAATTTACAAAACTTTTGTCAAAATAATGTACAGTTTCAGAAATAGGCGTTCAATCGGCATCAATGCACACTTTGCTTTAGCAAAAAGCCAAACCGCTTCTCTGCAATAAATTTAACATTTTCTTGAGTCTAATACAATTAATGTTTTTTTTTTTGCTTTGCTTAATTGTAACATCTACTTTTTTAGAAATTTTCCTTCCATTTCCTAAAAGAGAAAAGGGAAGAAGATAATTACAATATTAACTTTTACGAGTTGAATGGATATGTTCATCAAATTACTTCTCTTAAAATTTTGTTGAACTTATTATGACTTCAAAACATATTGTTATTCATCCTTTTTTATTTGAGATTGTGGTAATTTTGATAAATCTTATCCGTATGTAATGCGCGAGTTAAAAGCTAGTGGTTAATAGAAAGTCGATACTTCTGTAGGAAGACAATCGACTCTTTCAATTCTTACTGATATCTCTTGGGGTGTACAAGGCTAATCACAATCTACTAGGTAATGTAGCGGATTTAATAGTAAATGGCGAATGGAATGCAAGGTTAGTAGCTTTATTTTTTTCAAGTGGCATTTAATTATATATATATAAAAGCGGAAACTGAGAGAATATTGTCACGTCACTGCCTACGTGAACATTCTCTCTTTTCGCCATGTGGATTTAATTTATTATTATATAAATTAACTTTAATTACTTACCATTAACGCTTTCTATTTTTGAATTCAGTTATCTCTCTCCAATCGGTTAAAATTTTTCTTATTAGTTTAAATTTAAATTTCAAAAGTAATTCGTAATTATTGCATCTTAATCAAGTTTCTAGAATTATTATTATCTCATTAATCTAATTAATATCTTATTCCACTATTATTCTCAAAATATTTGCCCAAAATCAAGTTCTCTCTGCTTGCCACGTGTCATATAAGAAATGCTAATTATTTGACACAAATGTTCTCTTTCCTTTTTAATATACAATACTTTGTGTACGGTTAGAACTTCCAACCTAGACCATTATTGTTTACTCTCTTTTAAAATTGATTCATATATTATCTCTTAATCATTATCTCCTTAATCAGGGTAATTTCATATCCTTACTAAAAATTAAAATCCAAATCTCTCGTTAATTCTCTCATCTTTGCTCCTAGAGTCGTTCTTTTACATGCGAGTTTTAATTCTAACTTTATGTGGCACTTTCTAAAATTCATTTCCGTATGTAACGCACCGATTAAAAAAACTAGTTGCTAACGATATTCTGAGCACTTACACATCGAGGGCGGGCTGTTAGGATCAGAGGGTTTGGACCAGTGGGGATTTTTTTGTCCGCTCAGCCGATGATAGCTCATCAACAAAAAGATGCGCAGCTTTTGTGGGCATCCCACTTATTCCAATCCTGCACTAGCGTTCTTGATAAAGCTTGGCAAGTCTTCTAGTCTCTTCCCATTCCATTTAAAATGCAAGTTTTTCTCTGCAAACTCTCATTAATAGACTTCCTTAACGTATCTCTCTTAGCGTTGGGGAATTAGTAGTAGTAATCTCTCTCTCTCTTTTATGAAAATGAAAACTATACTCTTAGCGTTGGCAAGTCTTTGTCGTTCGTTTGAAGACATAGAAATGAGACTCTCTATTCACCTAGGATACATTAGATGTCAATTAGATCTTATTCCAAACATTTGCGTCAGTTGGTTTTTTGTCAGATTCACCTAACCACTCCGGATCTTCACCCATTAGGGTCATATCTAATAGAACTGAGTTAGAATTGGGCCTCGCTATGAACTTTTGTCCAATCATTGCAACTATATTAAACCGCAAGTTACTTGTATTTGGCTAGCATTTTGCTTTGACGCAGCAGAGAAGTAGGCGGGTATTGGATTAATAGCTTCATATTAGTTCAACCATCTCATTAGTTCAACCATCTCATTAGTTCATTGTCAGTGAAACAAACGGTCAGCTAATGACCACTTAACGCAAGCTATCGCGCTTCTAAAAGCATGCACATAGGTTCACTCTCGTAACTTCATGCATGTTATCATCTCTACCAAAACTTGGATTCCTCGTGTTTGTTACTGAATGCTAGCCATGGTAACAGTAAACATCTCCACATAGGCTCAATATCTTCTAATACATATTTCTAGTACGGAGCTTCACAACCGCAATTTGAAAAAAAAATATAGACTTGTTAAAAATTCTTATTTCGTTTGCTACTGCAGCTAGACCTGGCAAACGGGTATACCTGCCGGGTCCGGGTAAAATTCAATCGGGTCCGGGTAATTTTTACCCGGGTTTTTCGGGTAAGATTTTTCTGGAACCGTACCCTACCCTTGCGGGTAAGGTATTACCCGCGGGTAAATTGTTAATTTTTTTTTGAATTTTATTTACAAACTTTTCTTTTACGAGAAATTTTTTGTTCTTTTTTATTATACAACAATCACTGTGTAATTTATTACCCAAAAAAAAATCACTGAGTAATTTAATTCCTACAATTACTGCTCAGCGATCAATCCAATCATCTCGGTCCTCAAATCCACAACACAACCATTTCAACCGAACGTAATAACCACAATACTACCAAAACACATAAGTACATACAAAAAATTGACGCAAAACGAAACAATACAAGTATATCTGAAAAAGATTATCTAGCAAACAAAAAATAAAAGAAGTGTTAACAAAGCTATCAAAGGCGATTGCAGACCACGATCGGATTCGGAGGTCACTTGATTTGGACTGCTGTAACTCCCGTACCTCACTCTAGCCTGATCGGAGACAGAGGCATGGAGCTCTGGCTATAGCGGATCTGATAGGAGATACCGGGGGCGGAGCATCGCAGATTTGCGATGGATCTAACGGCAGAGACTGAGGGACATGCATATCGGCGTCGAGTTGATGTAACTTGCAAGATCAAGCGATGTCGGTGTCGAGTTGAAGTGAGAGAGCGACATTGTGACGAGAGAGAGACATCAGAGAGGAGAGGACATAAGAGAGGAGACAGGAGGAAGCTAGCATTGGGTTGCCCGGGTAATCCATACCCGACCCGAATTTACTCGATTTTTACGGGTCGGTTCGGGTACGGGTCGATTTTTACGGGTCTTCAAAAGATGTACCCGTACCCGGGATTTTTACCCCGGTACGGATCTACCCGCGGGTTTGGGTTCATTTTTGCCAGGTCTAACTGCAGCATGCACGACTAATGAAAATATCCAACGGGATTGAATCGACATAGATGTCATAAGAAGTGGTGGATCTAGGTTATAGCAACGTAAGATTGTGCGTTGGCCCGGGCTTTTAGTATTTATTATTGTATTCAATTGGGTTACAGTATTTTTCTATTCTCGGTTATATGCGGGCATAAACTCTAAATATGAATGCAATTTTTCCGATTTAACAAAAGAAATAAAAAGTCAAGAATTTAAATAAAGAGTGCAGAAGATACGGCAAAGACGCGTGACTCCGGTCCACATCTCCTTCGCCGCTTCTGGGTTCTTCCCTCCGGTTGAGGGCTGTCACAACTCCACCACTGCACCAGTTGCCTTCCTTCTGCAATACTCGAATATAGTTCCCGGTGGTTTGGCTTCTACCCTGCTCAAAGTCTCCACCGTTTAATATTCAGCACCCAAATCAGCCTGGTAACTTTTGTCTCTTCAGATCTTACTTCTTTGCCCAAATCAATTTCTTAAGCCCTTGCATAATCAATAAAGCACTAATTCTATGGTCAATGTGTTTCAAATTTGGAAATTAGGTTTGAACTTGAATGTTGGAAATTGGGAATTCCGGCTTTTAAAGAAGCATATGTGGGAAACGGTTTCGTGAGTTTAGGGAAGCTAAACTAGTAAAGTTGTACGGAGATTTTTAACCTTCCATCACTTTACTACTGGTTTCTTTGTCTTAGTAGTAGTTATTCGCACATTCGTTTTTCATACATCTTCTTTCTTTTTCTTTCTTTGGCTTTATTATTATCCTCTTATTCATAGACCTTGGTAAAAGCGATTTACTCGCTCTAGTCTGTGCCCCTTCCCCCTGTGAGTTATTTCTTAATACTTCTTAAAATGAGACTTTACTTCAATATTCAGAAAACCATTCATTGGTGTTTAAAATATCAATGTGTTACTTAGCTTTATATATATGTACTTGGCAACCTTTTTCCGTTTAGCTGCTACAAACATTGTAAAGACTCGATTATGCAACTCGGAGATGTTTAATTGAATTGAAAATGATGTAACTAGTGACTGCTTCCAACATAATGTCATTGTTGGTTGTGGAATGCTTGCTAAACACCTTAATGCTCACCTTGTAATTCATCATAAGTAGTAAATTTATCAAAATTGTTTTGTGTGCCCACCTCCTAAATAATTCTTGGCCTCCGCCACTGCATAAGCGTATTAATAGTTTACACGTGCTCTTAATCTAAATTAAGGATATCCTAATTAGGCTTCCTGATTAAAAACTGCACGAGAATTTCAATTTTGCGACTTTCTCTGGTCCATAAGTGCGATTGCAACTTTGCATTATTGCTAATGCCACTCTCTTGTTTAATAGTCAACTCGTCAGGTATGGAGGGTTCCCATAGGTTTCGATGCTTTATCGGCTGTTTCAGTTATTTTGTTATTGACTATTTTGGTGCTTCAATGTTGGTACTCATGGTGGACGTTACTTTGAAATAGATTAATTAGTTTTTTTTTTTGGCTGGATTTTTCCCATTTGACTCTCTCCAAATTCCTAGGATAGTTAGTACGTAAAGATCATGACTTCGTTCATTGTTCCTACTCTGGCCTGACTTGCCAGACTAGTCAAAGGGGGAAACTGATCTTAGGATTTTCTGTGATTGCTACTTGAGTTTAGTTTGATGTTTATATGGTACTAAATTGATCTACAGATTTTGCAAAAAGTCAAAGGGAAAATCTAATGGATTTTCTTTTAGTTTTGTTAATGGTGATCGTGCTACCTATTGTCCTTATTATTGTTATGCTGGGATTGCAGAGTAAGAAAAAAATCACAAGGTAGAATGAGTAAATACGGGTTACAACTTAGGGACAAGAAGCCCCAAACTAGACCACCTCTAAAGACTCCTCTCGTGTTTCATGCTGACGACGATGACGAGGATGATGTCGAACGAGAGATCTCTCGCCATGCCAGCAAGAACAAGGCACTCAAGGATGTGAGTGAACTTTGTAGACTTTGAATGCACACTTTATGCAACTTCGTTTTGCTGCGTCTATAACACCAATTGTTTTGTTCTTTGAAGATCGAGGAGCAACATAAGAAAGCCTTGGAAGAGGATCCTTCGGTATTTGATTATGATGGAGTGTACGAAGAAATGAAAGAGAAGACGGCTCGCCCTCAAGTGCATGATCGACAGGAGAGAAAGGTATTCTGGTTTATGCTAACTTTTTGTTGCTCTGAAGTACTTTATGTCAAACGATTATACTCACATGTATGTTTGTGAAATCATAACCTGTTCTTTTGTTTTGCACAAAGTATTAAAATTCTGATATTGATGAGTAAACGAATAATTAAGTCAGAATTTGTATTGATGTTAAGTCGCTAATCATGAAGCGCTGCATTTTGTATTCTGTACATTATTAGTAGGTGAATCTTGTTTTCTGATTTTTATTGTTAATGACTGAAAAATCCTTGTGTGGTTACCAAATTGCTGTCATCAAAGATCGAGTTTATCTCGTTATCAATGGCGTAAATAAGCCACAAAAATCCTAATAGCACGAATATTCATAATAATATTCATAATAATACAAGGACAAGGCTAATGGTAGGAACCCAGTACCACTAAATATAAAGGCAAATGAATCTCATGTTTTGTTTTGACTCTTCCTGATCTTTTGACTGCAAATTTGTTTTCTGAAGTGATGTTAAAGCAAACCATTGGCATAAACTTTCCTACCCCCCATTTTCCCAAAATCCACACTTTTTTCTCGTTTCATATCTCGTCTTAAAGTGAATTCTTCTAATTTTATCATCCCCCCCCCCCCCCCCCACACACACACACCAACCCAACACACACAAATCTGATTCCTACTTTGCAAACTATCAAAGGTGGCTTTTCTCCCTTCGGTAATGGCACTTCGGGATTAGATTAAAGAATTTCATTGCCTCCTCTTTCTTTCAACATTAATACCGTAGCTCACCGGATCCCTCTTCGTACGAAGCTGAATCGCAGAATGAGAGCGTTGTTATGTGGTTGCACATTTCCAGTAGATCGAGCGTCGTAAAGTACCTTTCCCTGATACTAAAGCTTGAAAGCCACGAGCAGCCAATTGGGAAAAAAAAGAAAAGAAAAGAATTCCATGCGCATCTGCTTTTATTTTCCAATGATAGTAAAGTAAGCTATGTTACATGGACCCTTCACTTTGGGGTGAAGGGGCGGTGTCCAGACGACACGACCCTGACACGGGTACGGGAGCCGTACTGGACCCTTTGGATTGAGATCGGACACGGCTCATGTCTTTGTGGTTACTTAGAGGATAAAGAAAATTCTAGGGCAACTTTTAATCTGAGTGAAATGAAGAAGGAAAAAATGAATCTGCAGAAGAAAGAAGAAGAGAAGGAGAAGCAGAAGATGAGGGAAGAGGAGGAGCAGCAGCACAGGGAAGAAGAAGAGAAGGAGAAGCAGAAGATGAGGGAAGTAGAGGGAGAGAGAAGGATATCTCTGTAACTTCACCTCGAGAGATGCACAAACTTGTCTTGCACTCTTGCAAGTTGAAATGACGACTGAGGAGGGGTTTTCAATCGGCCATAATATTTGTTTTTTGCCTTTTTGCTGTCTCATCTGCCACAAGCCCAGTACTGCTGTACCACACATCCCTGAGATGGGATGCAAAGCATGGCCTCTTAAATGCTAGTTCAGCCTTTTAACTGCACAATATCTCCAACTATGTTAAAAATTTAAAATATGTTACTTTTTGACAATGGCAGCTCAATTTTTAAATTCATAAATTTTAAGGACAACTCAAGAGGTACTTCTTTGCCAACCCTCTCCAATAGTCCAATTTAACACATATCTTGATGTTCTACCTCACATTCCTAGCATTCTATTCAGAATATTTATGTATACTATTGTAATTAGTTATATACTTATATATGGTGTTTAGTAGCGCACTATAGTAGGAATATAAATGTAATATATATTATGTACGACGTGTCCCCGTACCCGTGTCCAACTTTTGGATGGTGTCCACGTATCCTAGAATTTTGAAAATAGGCGAGTCCGACACTCGGACACGTACCCGATCCGGACACCGACACCGAGTCCATGTAACATAGAAAGTAAGAACAAAAGCGAAATGGCTACGAAAAACCACCAGCATGATCACTAAACACCATTGAATCATTTAATACTCATTTTCTATTTGAATGCTAATATTCAATAAATTCTTGCTAATTACCAAGCTATCTAGTTGTAATTTTAACATATTAGACATTAATAGGAGTTATAGAGATTTTTAAAAAGTACTTTCTTAAAGGAAAGTTGTATTGAGACCCGTCTTGACCTGTAAATATGTGGTTCGAAAGAGCAAGTGGATTACAATTTACTGGGTGGACATCACTAGGGGCAGCTGGCCTAGGAATGATAACCCAATATACAAGCAGTAGCTGACCGTAAACCATATAATGAATAGAAGAAATCCACCTACCGATAGAGCTTTTAGTGATGGTTATAGCTCTTACTTGCAGCAAGGTAATCTTGGCATGTACAAGAGTCTAAGGTTGGGTACATCTTCGATAAATATATTATTAAATGTTAGTTTTAGCTCCTTACTTGAGGAAGCTCAAGTACCATCGTATGATTATAGAGAAATAACGTGAGATGTTGGGTTAGTGGAATCTAGGTTCTCTTATACTTGAAGCACGGTAAGAAGTGTCAAATCAAGTATCTCATAAATTCGTGGCGTTATTTTCAGCTAGGAAATTAGATATGTTGACAAAATAATGTGCAGCAATTGAATATCCTTCTCCATGAAAAGGAGAGCTAAATTATATTCAAAATCACGGAAAGAAAATCTGGTTAATTGGCCAACTCAATAGTCAAATGACATTCATTTTTTCGCTTATACTAAAGTTGAATTCAGTTGGCCAAGACTCTGGTTCTGAATCGGGAATGGAACTCTCACCTCTAAGATGCTACATAATGACGGCTATTGCTGTAAGATGCTACATACTACGGCTATTAAAACTTGTTTTTATGATGAAGTCATTGTCCCAGCTACCCCCTTCAAGAACAAATAAAAATTAGTTCCTGTTGTTGTTGATATCTTATGTGTAGGCAAACCCTATTGCAAGGCACATACGGCTTTAGTGAAACAGCCACCCCAAAGCAGGCATTGATTTGGCAAAAACCATGCCTCTTTGGCAATCAGGCTACACTACTTATATTATACATGCATTAATGTGTATGCTTACATATGTATATATATGGTTCATGAATCATGCATACATATGTATGTACATGGTTCATGAATCTCGTCGTTGACAAGCTTTTCGGTTTTTGCTTGCAGTCAAAATATATTCAAATATTGATTGAAAAAGCAAAAGTACGCGAGAGAGAACACGAGATAATATATGACAGGAAGCTTGCTAAAGAGAGAGCCAAAGATGACCACCTCTATGAAGACAAGGAGAAATTTGTTACTCAAGCCTACAAAGAACATCTTGCAGAGCAGCGTAAATTGTTGGCAGAAGAGCATATACGTGAACTTCGGGAGGCTAAAGAGGATGTGAGTCTACTTTTCCTGTCTTTCACCTGATCTTACCTCGCTACTAATGACTGATTTTATTTTACATGCTACTTAACATTCTTTCATATGTCTACTTGGGTATGTAGGACTTGACATGCTACTTGAGTATGTAGTGTACTTATGCTCAGCTAGATTCAGGAATATTTTCCTCACTAGTCTCTTGGGTTATTTGTAGCTTATGGGTTTTAACTATGGAATTCTCTTCAAGATGTCTTTAAGTAAAACTGCAAAAACGAGGGCAGACTGCAGCTTTGGTCGCAAGATCCTATTTGCTTTTATTTTGGATTTTATGAGTTTGTGTTAGTATAAAGCAATATTAAATCCCTTATGTGAGATTGATTGGAACTGAGGCCACTACCCGGTCGAGCGACTGGACCGCTTGGGTTGGGCCTATATTGATTTTTATTCTTGATGTGAATGGCCACTTTGTTGGGAACAAAGTCGTTCGTGGACAGACTTTCTTTTGGTCTAGTGCACTGTATTAACTGCTTTTGTCTTGCTGAATGTTATGGCTCTAGTGCTGAAGTACTAGTCCTGCTTGTTCTTGTAGTTATTTGCCCTGAAGTGATTTGATTGATGTCAGAAGCCAAAAGTGTTGTGTGTTAATATGGAATAAGGCAGAATCTAAGGAGGATAGCTGAATCAATAATTCAAGCGCATTTGTGCACTAGTAACAGATTGAAAGGGGACCTTTTATTTGTAGAATGGGGGCCAAAAAATACCGCATGGCAGCCGAAGATGATTGTAGCTAAAATGCGAGTGTGAATGAGTGGCCACATAAAAATACAAAGAATAAGATGCAAGGAAATTTGCCATAAGGTAGATTGTCCCCTAAACACTTCTGGTCTGAGCTGGTTCTGGATTTTGTTTTGCAGTGAATCTTTACGAGTGTGGAAAATCCTTGGTTTGGTTAATTTTTGCCAAACTGCGTTTAGTTTAAATATCTTGATATGTTTGGGGTGTAGGCACCAATGTTCCCACTCCAACACTGAACCAAGTCATTCTTCATATCTTACATGAATAGTGCATTTTACAGTGAACTGTCTTACATGAATGGTGCATTTGTAAATTCCTGCTGTATACACTATTTAGTCCGAGTTGGTTATATTTCGTTTATTATCAATATGTACCTTGAGGCTTGAACTGTTGACTATATGTCGTATATCTGAATTTGTTGACCATAAAAAGTTCTACAAGATTTTCTTCGTAAACCTGGTTCGACCTTTAGTTGCAGCATTCTCCAATTTTTGTGATGCTCCTGCCCAGGAACCTCGCACCCGCTCTTGCTCCCACCGCCAAATCCCACTATACTAGTGACACTGCCTGCTCCGAAACCTTGAACCTGTCCCCGCTCCTGGCAACACATTGGGCAACTAAGGGTTCAATGGTCGATTTGGAAATCGCAAAAGGAGGTCAAAGATTGGAAATTTGAAAAGAAGGTTGTACTTTTCCCTAAAATATTAAGGTAGCATAAAGGTGGAAGAAGACAACTGAAGTCGGTTGTTTAGGTTTATGTCTTTTGTTATGCACGATAGGCTTAGATAACTGGTTGTTATGCACGACATTTGTAGTTCTGCAAAACTTGGAGAAATGAAAAATTGCCGATTCCAATTTTCTGCAATGGCTTGGCTATATTTGTGCATGACTACTGTTTTCTAGATTTACCTGTTATATTGAAAAATAGTTGGTGTTCCAGATTTAGGGCCTCTTTATAGGGTTAATTTGGTTGTTTAGAGTGCTCCACTATTGCTGTCAACATTTACAATCTCATTCTATAGAAGTTTTATAAAACCCTTAATTGATGATTCCTGTGATTTCCTTGTCTTCCTCTCCCGTGACACTGCCTCTCAAATGATCCAATAGGTGCCATTTTACATCATTTTAAAGCTGGCTGATGTCAGGAACGTTAACTTTTTTGAAGGTTTGAATTCTACTGTCATAGTTTGACCAGAGTACATTTCTGATCCCAAGTTTTGAGGGCTCCAATTCTTATTGAGCTGTGGTTTTCTGTCTGTATTTATTCTTTTGTGGGTGGGATTACGACATCAACTGAAGCTTAGAAGCACTTAGATTATTTCGGAGTGATGTTTGTTTCTTCCCATGTCTTGACATTTCCCTGTTAAGGAGCTGGAAAATCTTCACTCGTGTAGTGTTTGCATGTTTCTCCTCGTATTGATCTGATTTACTTCACTTTTACTCTGTGAAAAGGTTACAAAAAAGGCTGATATCTCCGATTTCTACTTCAACTTGTCAAAGAATGTTGCTTTTGGTGCTCGGGAAACTGAAACGAAGAGACCTGAAAAGCGACAAGAGGAAGTGAAAGTTAGCGGACCAGAGAAAAGTCGGGACGTGCAAGGTCTTACATCAGAAAGAAGTCCTCCAATGATTACCAGGCGTTCAGAGTCTACAAGCGAGAGAGAGAGGCATCAAGGTGAGACTTTCTCTTCAGAGAGGGCTGAATCTGCAGATGCGAATACAGAAACGGCTGCAACCGAACCGACAACTCATCCACCGGAACCTGATCATCATAAAAGAAGTCAAGATGCTATTGCTGCAGCCAAAGAGCGTTTTTTGGCGCGGAAGAAGGCTAAAGCGACAGTGTAGCTACCTAATGGATTAGTGGAGCAATGTACTGCCTCAAGTTCAATAGTATGTTTTAGTTGTAATCGTACCAGGTAAAGTGTTTTTCTTATAGAGATGACACACTACAACAAATGACACTAACAGGGGCGCTAGTGAAACGCTCTTAAAAGGCTAGTGAGCGCGCATAACTGTTTCCTGACACAATTATAGGGCGTCTACTAATGAGGCGTCGGCAATGCTCAATGTCCAGCCACTTATTAACGCCTCTTCCAATGAGGCGCTTCTTTAGTGCTGCTAATTAAGGAATTTTTTTAGGACATTCCCAAAAAAAAAAAAAGATTGTAGGGAACGGAGGGAGTATTAAAAGAATTGTAAAAGCAAAAAATCTCAACCATAGATCTACTTAATATCATGGAATTGTGCATAATAATCAACTGCAGATTGCTTTTAACGAGGAAATATATTTGTGAACAGAATTAAATGGAAGAAATTAGAACAAACATAGCATTTTACACTTCATATATTGCAGTTAAAAAAAATAGTAAAAAGATCCACAAAATGTAATGGGGATTTCAGATTTGGACTCAGTTGAAATCAACATTTTGTGCATAGCAGAAGACGACAGAGCATCCGCATGATACCATGAGATAATGCTACTAAACATCTCTCTTTAATTCACCTCCCATTTTCACTAACAATGGATCCGTCTCTACTCAGTTCTGCTGCCTCTCCTAACTTCAGATCCAGGTAAGTTTCTATCCGAACCTTCGTAAGGACTACTGTCTGAGCCCTAATTGCGAGAGCTGTTATTCGTCAGTATTCTTCGATTCGCTTGTAGTTATTGTCAAACATTGGGACATGAAATTAATATCAGCATGCTAATATCCCAAATAACCTTAACATGGTGTTCCTAACCTACTTTGGTCACACACAAAGGCCCACCAGGGGTCTCGTTTTGCTTGACACATCGTATATTCAACAGTTAATTTTTCAACGCTCACAAGCCGGTCAAAGCGACACATACTCAAGTCACGTGAATTGCTCGTGAAACAACCCTGGTGTGCCTTCTCCCTTAGGGGGTCGGCCACCTACCCTGTCGACCGACGACCATCGCTCGTGGCTCGCGGCCTCATGTCGCCACCACAGTGATGACCATCGCTCGCGACCGGGCGCCGTGATGACCATCGCTCGGGGCCACGCGCCGTTGCTGTGACAATCGTCTCTTGCCGTCTTCACGACGCTCGTTGCCCTCTGTCGCCCGGCGTCACGACTGCGTACCATCGCTCACGGCCGTTCTCCATTGTTGTGACGATTGTCGCTCATGGCCGTGCGCAGTCTTCACGACGTGCGCCGTAGCCCGGGCGCCGACTCCACGGCTCCTGTCGCCCGTGCCTTTGTGCCGTCACCTTACTCCGCCGCGCCCATGTGCCGCGCCGTTGATACAGCCGTGGCCCCTGGCTCACAATCACACTACAGAGCCCCTGGCGCCTCATTCACTCTGTAGCGCCCATGCGCTGCGCCGCTGATACAGCCGTGCCTCAGGCTCTCTGTCAAAATGTCGTGCCCCTGGCACCATATGCACTTCACCACACCATGCACCCCCGCCATGAAAGTTGAACATGCTTCGACCCACTCTCCAGAGGGTGCAGTATCCCGCGGGGATAGGCGACTCCTCAGGGATACTATCTCTGCCAGGGAGCTCTTCAACTCCCCTTCCGCAAGGTAGACGGCTCCTCCAGAATGCAACCTTGGCCCGTCAGGTAGACGGCTCCTCCAGGATGCTACCTCGGCCCGTCAGGTAGACGACTCCTCCGAGATGCTACATACCTTGACGCGCTTCGATTGCTCTAGCACAAGGACTCACCAGCGGGGATAGGCGACTCCTCCGGGACACTATATCTGCTAGAGATCTTTTCAACACCCCTTCCTCCAGGTAGACGGCTCCTCTGGGATACTACCTTGACGGGCTCCGAGGACTCACCCGGGGGATAAGCTCGCTCTCTAAGACACTATCTCTGCCAGGGAGCTTTTAAACTCCCCTTCAGCGAGATATACGACTCCTCCAGGATGCTACCTCGGCCCGTCAGGTAGACGGCTCCTCCGGGATGCTACCTTGACGCGCTCCGAGTGCTCTGGCACAAGGACTCTCCCACGGGACACTATCTCCGCCAGGGTGTCTTCGTGACTGTCCTACGTGCTCCGGCACTGGGGGCTTGCGTCGGCACCCCTATGGACTATGACCCCCGGGTCACTTCGAGACAGGAGAAGGTCTTCGAAGGGCATCGCGCCTAGTTCACCTAGCAGTTGGGGGTCGGGTCTTCCCCACCGCTGCTAGGCCTATAGGACTCTACAAGGGCTTGGATTGGTGGCTAGATCAAGGGGATTCTCTGGCCACACCAACGTTGTGGGAGCCAGTATTTCTAGACAGACAGAGCGACGGTATGCGGGCAGGCTGGGTAAATATGCGATTGACAGTCCGTGGAACACTGGCAGCTGTGGACCCCTGGTGATGTGTCACTCCTGGGGAGTGCCACGTGTTGCATGATGACATCATCATCTCAATATCTATAAATAGAGGTCTTGAGAATTCATTTGGGACTTTTTCTTAGACACTTGAACATTTTACTTTCTCACTCTAGAATCCTAGAGAGAGAAACATACAGGACCTTGACTATGGACCCAAGCATCGGGCTGTGACTGTCATCGTATATTCGCATCGCGCCATCGCCCTCGCAGCATTGTCACCCTCAGGCTCTATCTGGGAAGCCCTTGGTCTCTACCCTTGCTCCATCCATGATGTGTCCCACATCACCATACTTGGCATCTGACTCGAACTGCATTCCTTGTGGCACTTCCACGTCTACTGCGAACCCACTTTTCTTGGCATCACATTGAACTTGTATCAATTGTTTGGAAATCTTATTAATGCTCACCTTGTAACACCTGCTGAGCACATTCAATAATTTTTTGTATCCATCTTTTAAATTGTTGTGCCTAAATTCGATAACTATTTGTAATCGTTCTTGTTATTTGTTATGATTATTCTGGAATTCTGAGTGATGACTTATTTAAGTATGTTTATTATTATTGAAATCCGAATTGATTTCGGTGATTTGAACTTATGTTAATGCTCATTGATATTGTTGATTTTGTGTCGATATGGGAATCTGTTCTATGGGAAGGCGTTATAAGGCTAGTCTGAATCCTGCTTGGAACGCATGCTAATTCATAGTAGGACTAGTAATTATTCTGGTACATCATGCATGTGTACATCTGTGCATTGCTTGAATGGCATTACTTCTGCCCAGGATCAACATCTCTGAATTTGTTTACATTATATCTCATAATGATTGTTATGAATGTTTTGTTACCTGGTTGAAGGGGGATCAAGTGAACTCCTCCCTATATTGTGATTAGACTGATAGTGATTTTCTGAAACATTTCCCCTATTTCCATTGAAGGATCTGTGCTCATTTTGAAACCCTTTAGGAAAATCATCATTGTATTTTGAAATGATGGCTTTGAAGATAATCTTTTATTGAACGTTTTGTAACCCGTCATGATTGTTATTGTCTATTTTGGTATTTATTTATGATTAATTTTTATTATTTTGGAAATCACTGAGTTTTTGATCATTTGAAGTATTTTGGAAATCATCATCGGTTGGATTCTTTGGAATCGTTTTGTAATTATTTTGTTAGTCCTTGTATGACCTTACTGAGCTCTCAAAAGTTCACCCTTCGTTTGACTCCCTTCTGCAGGTGAAGACTAGCTGATTAGCCCTAATTAACACTAATCAACACTGATTAGCCTAATCAGCCTTGATTAACACTGATTAGCACTAATCAATACTGATAAGGCTAATTAGCCCTAATTAACATTTCGGTGAGCCCATCACTATTGTATGAGCCCACCATTACCGGCTGCATGGGTCAGTATTGTCAACTCGTTTTATAAGGACTCGAGTTTGTAAAGAACCTCGGTCTTCGCGTTCCTTTAGTGAATTTCACTAGAATTGGAGCTAGAGTTTTAATGCGGTATCAGATCTCCTGCTTCCTTGACATTATCGAGTTGTGGCTCTTGATCGCCGAGAATTTTTGGTGGAAAATTGGCCAGAACTTGTAGGATTGGGGCGATGAACAGTGACAGCCTCGTCTGCATGAGCTTTAATCCCTAGAGCTTTTATGAATGACCTCAACCAAATAGCTTCCTGGACTACTATTGAACAAGCAACATACTCCAACTACACCATGGATAAGGCAATGAAAGTCTGTTTCTTACTGCACCAATAGATAGCTCCACCTCCTAATATGAATGCAATGGAAGTTTGTGCTTAAAGTAAATGCCTTGCCCATTTGAGTGTCCATAGGATTTGAGTTATGCATATGGAATTGTTCAATGACTTTCTTGATGTTTATCTCATGAGACAAATCGAGAAGTCTCTTTGGACGATCACGTATGATTTTAACTCCGAGCACATAATTAGCTTATCTCATGTCCTTCATCTCAAAAGTTGAGGACAACCACTTCTTCGTGGCGACAATAGAGCTCATGTCATTCTTAGCTAAAAGAATGTCATCCACATACAAAGAAAAGATCATAATATTTTTATTGGATTGTTTTACGTAAACATAATGGTCATGTTCAATCATTTCAGAACCTATAGAGGTAATGACATGATGAAATCTAAAGTACCACTACCTAGACGACTGTTTGAGACCATATATAGAATGTTTGAGACGGTAAACTTTGCGATCATGTCCCTTGACTTCAAAACCCTTAGGTTTAGCCATACAGATCCCTTCATCTAGTTCCCCATTGAGAAACGCAGTCGTACCATCCATATGAAAAAGTTCTAAATCCTACTGGGCAACAATAGGTAGGATCAAGCGAATTGAAGCAAATCTCACCACCGGGGATAATGTGTCATCATAGCCAACACCCCACTGTTGGGTATTGCCTTTTGTCACCAAACGTGCCTTATACTTATCAATTGACTCATTTGCCTTGCACTTGACTTTTAAAACCCACTTGTTTCCAACAGTCTTGGGCCCTGGCCGAAGGTCAACCAACTCCCAGACCTGCTTCTACTCCATTAAGCTCAACTCATCCTTCACTGTAGCCATCCACTCATTAGTAGCAAATGAAGATAAGGCTTTTTCAACAGAAATGAGCTCATCTTCATTAGCTAGAGTGCACATAAGAATTTCTCCGTCAATCTCAAAACAAAAACGTGGAACTCTTTCTCGTGCACCTCTACATAGTTGAAAATCTTGTTGACCTGATGGTCGTGGTGGTGTGCTCCCACTATCTGTGATGCTTCAACTAGGTTGAGGGTCATTTATACTATCTTCAGCGACAACTGGATGAGAAACTAATTCCCCACCTTCACTTGAAGATGGTAAAGTGGCTTCAACCTCCTCTAACTCATAGAGGTCAAGATTCATATTTGCGTCTCCAATGCTAGGAAAATCACTCTCTATGAAATCGACATCACGAGACTCTACTTCAATCTTTCCACCAGTTGAATGTTCACTACACACCACATAGCCTTTAAGGTTTTCAGAATACCTTAAGAAGATTCTCTTTTTAGCTTTATGCCCTAGTTTTCCATACTTGTGAAAAGTACTATGACCATAACCTGTTGAGCCCCATGGGCGCAAGTTATCCAATTTTGGCTTTTGGTCATTCTAAAGCTCATATGGGGTGGATTTGACTGATTGTGAAGGCATGCGATTATATAGGCTGCAGTCAAAAGGGAATCTCCCAAAAAGATATTGGAAGGTTTGCTTGGCCATCATAGACCTTATCATATATAACAATGTTTTATTCCTTCTTTTCGCAACACCATTTTGTTGTGGAGTATTAGGAATAGAAATTTGCATGTGTATCCCTTGTTGCTCACAAAACTTCTTGAAGTGATCGGACAAATATTCGCTTCCCCGATCAATGCAAATAGTTTTTAAACTCTTTTCTTTATGATTCTCAACCTCTGCTACAAAGCATTTGAAACAATCCAAAGCTTCATAGCAGTGAGATATCAAATGCACGTAACCATATGATGTATAATCTTCTACCAGTGTAAGGAAATAAGAGCACCATGGCATGCCTTTACACTCATAGACCCACATATGTCAGAGTGAACTAGCTCAAGTGGCTGAGCTGCTCTTACATCCTTTCCAAAAGGCTTCCTGCATGCTTTACCGCCAAACAAGCCTCACATATTTGCAGATTGACTTTTGCGAGTGGGTCCCAAAAAGCCTTATCTAGCCAAATGATTCATTCTATCTATGTGGCCTAATCTTGCATGCCAGGTGGTAGAATCATTCATAACATTATCATTCACCACATAAGAATAAGAGAAATGAGAGTCAATTAAATCCAACTGAAAAAGACTACCCATGCGAAAACTATGTCGAAAAAAAAAACATCATCCAAAAAGATGCCCAATTTATTACCTCTAAAATTAAAGGAAAAATCCTTGTCTAATAAAGCAGTAACTGAAAATAGATTAAGCCGAACAGTTGGTGCATATCGCACATCCTCAAGAAGCAATGTGCGCCCAGTACGCAACTTAAGCTGGTAAGAACCAACCCCTAGCATCTCCTCGGAGCTATTGTTTCCCATGAAGATATGTTTGCTTCCCACTGAAATCTGGTGATAATCTACGAATCCCTCTCGATCACGTGCTACATATTTTGTTGCACCAGTATCCACAAACCACACAGGTTGGGACTAAGCAACCATCACATGTGAGGAAACATATAACTAAGAGAGATTCAGAAGGTACCCTCTTCGACTCAACACAATCAAGAGCAAAATGTCCTTGTTGTTGACAGTTGAAGCATTTGATTTTAGACAAATCCTTTTGTCCACCATGTTTTCCTCCCTTGCATTTCTTTATTTTCCCTCCCTTTGGCACAGAAGTGCTAGCCTCACCTTTCTTGCCTTTCTTACTTTGTCTTCCGAGCTTGCCATTTACATTGCGCGATCCTCCTTGAGCGATGTAAGTTAGGGTCTTGTCAGCATCTTGAGTCCTAGCCTCAAAGATGACATGATGTGAAACATCAGAAAAGTTCTTGATGTTTTCACTATGGGTCAATATTTGTTTTATATTGGCCCATGAAGGAGGCAAGAAGGAACCTTATGATAGCTCTAACTTGCTGCTCATCTATGAGTGCATGGCCAACATCCATTATCTTACTAATCATGTTGACATCACCCTTAGATGTTCATTCATCGTATGCTTAGGGTCTTTTGTGTATTACTCAAGCTTAATCACAAGGCTAGGAACTCAATAGGATCAGCTCAAGTTCTCTTTTGTGTATTACTCAAGCTTAATCGCAAGGCTAGGAAGCAGCGTAGTTGAGGTTCAACCAAAAGAGAACTTGAGCTGATCCTATTGAGCTTTGCAACTTAAAAGTTCATCAAACTGCCCAATAAGATCATCTTGCAAGCTGCTCAATAAGGTGTATCACGCACTGCGATCTTTCTCAGGCCATTTGTGGTATGCAGCATGGTCTCTTAGGCGTTGCCCCTCAATGGGCGTGACCATCTCACTGGTCAAGTCCTCCTCGAGCTCTTGTTCATTCAGCATAAATTTTATCTTTTTGTACCAAACGTCATAATTATCTTCGTTAAGTTTCTCTACCTTAACGAGATTAGTTATGACATTCTTGGTGTTCATTCTATTCACTACATTAGTTTGTGCAAAGAAAAAGACATTAATTATACATCATTTTATTTATTTCAAAATATTCAAATGAAAAATATTATCCTTCCTCACATCATGAAATCGAAAACCTGCTAAGCTCGTAGTCATCTCCCATGTATGTGAGTTGGGAAAAATATTTTCCAAGTAAGTTTTCGAAATAAATTTCATATCATATAATCCACAATGTAATAAATTATTCACGTGATAATTTAGAACAATATAAAAATTGCACCATACAACAAAGTGTGCATGGACTCTGTTGAGCCCTATTAGCATTCTAATAACTTATGCTAAGAAAATTCTAGCTTGAATAATGTGCGTGCGAAATTACATCCCGTACAAGGCTTTTTGAAAATATACAGGGAAATAATAGAATATATCATATTTGAGAATCCTACTACAAATTACTCCAATAAAAGAAATGGAGATGTCGCACAACACATTATTCTCAAAAGAACTTTCTTAAAGTAAAAGTAAACACAAAAACATAAGTTCTTTTAGAATCACAATATAATATCAATCCATTTAACATAAAACTAACATGCTCAAATAACAAGTTAAAGAGTAATTAAATTGATGAATATGCCACATTCTTCTTCCAAAAAAAAAGGCGGAAAGGCCTTGAAATTGGGTTAAAAAAAGTGTGGACTTACCAAAGCTCAAGAAATGTATCTCAACAAAAAGCATATCTAGATCATAACACTAATCAAGGTAAACAAATAAAACAGAATTCATATACGTCATATAGCTCTATAAAATATTTATTTCCGCCCATGAAGGGTAAAAATTAATATTTGCTTATTATTCGTATTTTTGAGACCACAAAAGTACAACAAAAATACTCACAAATAGCCTAAAAATGAGAGATAAATCCTTAAAATATGACAAACAGTAAATTTAACCTTAATATACCCTTTGATATTAAAGAAAAAAAACTGTGTATATAAAACAAAATTTTAAAGCTAATTTCGTAGAAAAAGTCGTTTAAAAATTAAACAGACACAAAGGGTACAAAGGCATTTTAAACACCACGGAAAAATTTAGTGGGCCATGGTGGAGCTCCACTCGCCGACAGTGACAAACGCCGGCCAAAAAACAGTTGCCACGCGCCTCCACGCGCCACCGGTAGCTCCGCGTGGGCCGTGGGTCTGCAGCCTTGGCTGGCATGTGACAACGAGGCTTCGCCAACATGGGCTTCTGGCTTGGCGTGCATATGGCGCGTGCGCGGCTCACTTGCCGCGTGATGCGTGCTCCGGCGCGTGGCGCGCATGTTCATCTTCTTCCTCTAAAAATCCTAATTTTTCAGCGGTCGCCATGCCTCGAGCCAACTTTCGAAGGTCATATCTCTCGCTTTTAAGCCAAATAATGCATGCCATATATTGTTGGAAAGCTTATGTGACACAGATTAACTATGTATCAACCAATCAAGATAAAAAATTGAATATTGTGCTTTGAATTTGAGTCCCAAAACTTGAAAAAAACCACAATATTATTCTTGAAAAATAAAATCATGATTTCTCACAAACTATGCATCCAATAATCACGAAATTTTATGGAGTTCATCTTCAAGCCTAGGGAACAAAACCATATAATTATTTTTCAGAATAACATGCTCAACAATTTCGAATTTTTCTTCGTGGGTCTCATTCATGTATCCAAAAAAAGCGTAACATGCACATATTTTGTACTAGCCTGTTAAAGGCGAATCAACAAGTAATCTTGCTCTGATACCAACGTTAAATAATTAAATGCACCTACTGTGTAACACGTAGTGGGTTCAAAAACGTACCGTATGAAGTACCGAAAAATTTCGACGAAGGACCCTAATTATTATGAGCTTCCAACACGCTTGATCTTTTTCGCAGATACGAAAATGACTATTAGAGTCGAATTCTTCGTATACGAATCAAATCTTAGAGCTTGGTGGTGCTCTAGAGAGAGTGCAACAAAGAGAGGGATTGCTTGTGACTTATTGTTTTGTCTATTGGGATATCTCTAACCTCTTGTTCATACCCTATTCTGGTCGCACCCCAAGACCCGCCAAGGGACCCACTTTGCACGACACATCACCCAGTCAGCGGTCAACTTTTCAACGCTCGAGGGCCGGTCAAAGCAACGCATGCTCAAGTCACGTGAACCATTCGTGAAGCGACTTCGGCGTGCCTTCCACCCCAAGGGGTCGGCCTCCCTCTAGGGTCGGCCTCCCCCAAGGGTCGGCCTCCCTTGGGGGTCGGCCACCCCAAGGGGTCGGCCACCCTGGGGGGTCGGCCACCCCGAGGGGTCGGCCTCCCTCTAGGGTCGGCCTCCCCCAAGGGGTCGGCCACCCTCGGGGGGTCGGCCTCCCTCTAGGCTCGGCCTCCCCCAAGCGTCGGCCTCCCTTGGGGGTCGGCCACCCCATGGGGGTCGGCCACCTGCCTTGAACACCGACGCCGTCACCTTTGACCCCACCCCATTGTCACGACGACCGTCGCTCGCGGCCGCACTCCGCCATAGTCGCGACAACCGTCGCTCTCGGCCGTGCCCCTTCGTCGCGATGACCGTCGCCCGTAGTCTCGATGACCGTCACTTGTGGCCGCTCTGTCGCCATGACAACCGTCGCTCACGGTCGCGCGCCATCCACGCAACGACCCTCGTCGCTCGGAGATCACTCTGCGACCCTCGTCGCCCGCACTCAACCGCGCCCCATGCGCTGCAATCATGTTATATGCCTACGGGATAGGCTACTCCTCCAGGACACTATCTCCGCCAGGGTGCCTGCGTGACTAGCCTACGTGCTCTGGCACTGGGGGCTCGCGTCGGCACCCCTAAGGACTATGACCCCCGGGTCACTCGGAGACGGGAGCAGGTCTTCGGAAGGGCATCTTGCCTAGTCCACCTGGCAGCTGGGCGTCGGGTCTTCCCCACCGCTGCCAGACCTGTGGGATTCAGTAAGGGCTTGGACTGGAGGCTGGGGCAACGGGCTACTCTGACCATGCTACCGCGGCATGATCAGTCTCCTCAGACAGGCAGAGAGATGTTGCAAGGGCAGGGCAGCACGAACTTAGGAACCGGCAGTCCAACGAAGGGTCAGTGCGTCGGCCCCCTGGTGACGTGTCGTTCCCAGGGGGCGACACATGTCAACTTATGACACATGCACATTTTTGCCTATAAATAGTGGACTTTGGAGCTTTTTCAAGGATCTTTTTCTCATTTGGACTTTTCACTTTCTCTCTCTAAAAGGAACATTCTCTCTGGAATTCTAGTGAGAGAAATATACTTGAACTCCCGTCTACGGACCCTGGACGCCATACCCTCATCACGGACTGTAGACTGTCGGTCCTGTTCATCGTCACCCTGCCTGCGCAGCACTGCCAGCCCTCACGACCTGTCTGGGGAGCCTTGTCCTCGGCCCTTGCGCCGTCCTTGCTGTCTCCCACGTTGCCTACCTGGAAGCCAACTCAGACCGCATCCTTTGTGGCACCTCCACGTATCATCGAACCATTTTCGGCACCATCATTTTGGCGACTCCGCTGGGGAGGTGAGCATCGTATTGCGGTTTGCATACCTTCCGGACTTAGGCATTATGCCTGTGCAACGGAGAGCTACTAGGGCGACCAGCCAAGGACCCAACCCCGCCATGCAAGAACACCACCTCGGTGATCAGGAGGAGACTAGCGCCACGCGGCTCCGAGACCAGCTGCCGACCACTACCCCCGACGTACAAGTGCTCGTAAATGCAGCCATCCAGCAACTCACTCCAACCATCACCACTCTGCAAGATTCACAGACCACTCTACTAGCCGCCATTATGGACATGCAAAAATCCATACAAGCCCTGTCCTCACAGCAGGCCGCTCCATCAATCCAGCCTTCAGGACCGGGGCCAGCTTTTGACATCGCCCCGGCCCCAGTGTCGCGACTACCGCCGCCTTGGACATCTAGACCCTTGGCGGTAGGGCTCGCAACACCGTCGCTGCCGGTAGCCGACATATCTCCTTCTGCAGTGCCGCCCCGCAAGCTACACACGGATCTCGGGCCAGTCTTGCAGCAGATTCCCCCCGCTGTCACACCATCTCATCTGACGCCGGCAAGAAGCTCCTCCGAAACGCATGACTCCATCGAGATGGAACCTAATCCCTATCCAGTTGAGCAACACCAAACCCCCGGCCAAGTGATGGGCATGTCTCGCCAACCCACACTTGCCCCTGCACAGCTGCCCCTGCCAGCACCTGCACCATACCAACCCTCCCATGTCCCCGTTCATCAAGCCGTGCCATCTGGGGGCTCGGGGGCTCGCGACGCACCAGGCGGTCATCACCCCTTGACCGGCAATGAGGCACCATCCTCCAACTATGTCACTCAGTCAGATTTGGAGGCCCTTGTCCGTCGCCTGTCGAGGAATTCCGAGCCGGACTCCTCAACCCGTCTAACCGGACACGCCCCGTACGCCAATGATATCGCCATCGCACCCTACCCCATCAAGTACAAGCAACCAAACTTTGTGCTCTTCAACGGACGTGAGGGAAACGCCCGTGAACATCTAACAAGGTTTGCAGGCTCCTTGGAGCAGTATGGTACAGGAAGCAGCTTGAAGTTGAGAGAATTCCACAAGTCCCTTACGGGCTTGGCTTACACTTGGTATCACCAGATCCCCGCAGGGACCGTCCACACCTGGGGCGACATGGTCCAGCTGTTCTTAGACAAATTTCATTACGAGACCGAGCGCGTGACTATCGTTGATATTGCTGGCATTCGCCAGAACCAGGGGGAAGACTTGAATAAATATGTGCATCGTTTTCATCTTAAGTGCCTTGAGTGCACAGATTTCAGCAAAGACGAAACGTTGGTTCCCATATGCATCAAAAATATGATTGACGTCTACCGAGTGCATATCGAGAACCTACAGTTAAGGTCATGGGGACACCTCAAGGAGGCAGCCCGACGAACTTACGAGACAGTTGGTCCTGTCAAGTCATGGAAGCCTCGACCGCAAAGTACGCTGTTGGCCTCAGCAGATGCACCTATCACTCAACGTAGCAACGACAACAACAACTATGCAGGCTTCAAGCGTCAGCTTCCAGATGTGAACCAAGGCTCCGACAAGCGAAGGCAACAAAGACCCGCACCTAACTATCCCTGTGACCTGAATACAGTGAAGGAACTCTTGGCCGAATGGGTGGCGCATGACAAAAATTTCCAACTGCCACCAATGCGGACCAATATCACAGACGAAGAAAAGGCCAGGCCCACCTACTGTCCTTTCCATCGAGCCCTTGGCCATCCGCTCAAAGATTGCAATGCACTGCGAACCATCTTTGCAAGGAAGGTAGCGTCGGGCGACCTGCAGCTACGGAAAAATAACGATGTGCGCAAAGATCCCTACCCACCGCATCGCAACAGTAGGGGGCACCAGGCCCTTATGGCTGTCACTGACCATGTCGAGCCTGTAATCCACGAAGCCCCGGCAGAGCCCACACTGACCCTCGTGCCTCCTCCAGCTAAGCAGTCGATGCCTCCCCTTCGACAGATGACGAAGATCAAAAGTTTTTTTGATGAAATGGGGTTTTCACCCGCCGCCCGGACTTACCTTTCCAATTGCCTGCTCGAGGTCACCACCGGCCTCGGTTCCGAATGCTTCGCCGCCCAGGCTGAATTACGTCACATCCCCTCTACAGCCTTAGTCTTCTCGGATGAAGACTCGCCGCCGATCGAGCATCACAATCGGCCGCTGTTTTTAGAGTGTACTGTTAATGGCACGGGCTTCCGTCGTGCCTTGGTTGATTGCGGCGCCTCGATCAACATCATACCCCTCATCACCCTGCAACAGGCCGGCATTCCCCCAAGGAAAATCATCCGTGACCCCGTCAATATTACCGGCTTTGGACAGGGTCCTCAGTCGACCCTCGGCCATATCACCATCGACCTCATGGTCGGAACTGTCCGTCGCGACACTACTTTTCACGTAATAGACAGCGAGTCTGCCTTTCACCTCCTGCTCGGGAGACCATGGATCCACGACAACAAGGCCGTTCCCTCAACATACCATCAATGTGTGAAGCTGGTAGCCGGTTCTACGGGACATGAGGTAGCAATGACAATCCCTGCAACCAAAGCCCCCTTTGAATGCGCCGAGTCTTATTTCGCCGAGGCCTCCTTCTTCACTAATTTCGCCGAGGATGGGGAGAATGCTACTCATGTACATTCTACCAGGCTGCCGACCTGGGATGAGCTGTGCGGGGACAAGCTTTCCAAGGACAAAACCGGGAGAAGTAACAAGAATAATGGGTCAACCCCACCGCTTCCGCCTGCTGCCACGACCAATTCCCCCCTTCTTCCCCCAAGTCCAAGAAGCAAAAGGCTGAGCCGGCCTTTCGACGTATCGTCAAGGACGGCAAGATCATCTATCAATTATGACGGTATGCAGGGGCTCCAGGCGGTCCCTCCTCAGACCCCCTCGACCCCGACCCCCTTGGAGAGACTGAATGGTGCCGCACGGCCGAGCATTGCCAGCCAGATCCTGACCTCACCCCCGGCGCGGCACCACCTTGCTATGAGGATGGCCCTCGACCTCAGGCTGAAGATATTGAAGAAATCAACCTGGCCGACCCGGGCGAAGAACCGCGGCACACCTACATTGGCACAAAACTCGCCCCCGGCCGAAGAGAGGAATTGGTTTCCCTCCTGCACGAGTATCGTGATGTCTTAGCATGGAGCTACAATGAGATGCCCGGACTGGATCCTGCCTTAGTCACACACCATCTCAACATTGCTACCGGATCCATCCCTAGCCGACAGCACCCGCGGACATTCCGCCCCGAGCTCGAATTGAAAATCAAGCAAGAGATTGAACGCCTCCTGCGCGCAGGCTTCATCGAACCTATCACTCACCCTATTTGGCTGGCTAATGTCGTCCCTGTACAAAAGAAGAATGGCCAAGTCCGCGTCTGTATCGACTTTCGGGACTTGAATAGGGCGTGCCCCAAGGACGAGTTTCCACTACCCAATATCGACATGCTCACGGAGGCCGCCGCCGGATATGAAACTTTATCTTTCATGGATGGGTTCGCAGGTTATAATCAGATTCGCATGAACCCCGACGACAGCGCCAAGACAGCCTTCCGCACTCCTATGGGTAATTTTTGTTGGAAAGTTATGCCTTTCGGCCTCAAGAATGCGGGTGCTACGTATCAAAGGGCTATGACAGCAATATTCCATGACATGATACACCATACTGTGGAAGACTATGTCGACGATCTTATTATCAAATCCAGGAAGGAAAGTGATCACCTCACCGACCTTCAAGCGGTCTTTGATCGTTGCCGCCAGTATAACATGCGGATGAATCCATTGAAATGTGCCTTCGGAGTCTCCTCCGGCAAGTTCCTCGGGTTCTTGGTCAGTCGACAGGGCATCGACGTTGACCCCTCGAAAGCAGCCTCCATCCAAGAAATGCCCCCCCCCAAGAACACAAAGCAACTGAAGAGCTTCCTCGGCAAGGTCTCTTACCTCCGACGCTTCATACCCGCACTGGCCGAGCTCATTACGCCATTTCAACACTTGACGCGTAAAAGCGCACCGTGGAATTGGGGCGCGCCCCAACGGCAAGCATTTGAACAGATTAAGGCGGTCCTCATGTCACCGCAAACCATGGTCGTACCACAACGGGGCATCCCACTCCTACTCTACCTGACTTCCACACCCAGATCCATCGGGGCTTTGCTTGCCCAAGAAGTCGAGGGTGTCGAGCGTCCTGTTTATTACCTCAGTAGAGTGATCAGAGGGCCCGAAGCCAACTACTCCGAGCTCGAGAAACACTGTCTAGCCTTGGTGTACGCCTCACAGAAGTTCAGACATTACTTTCTGGCGCATCAGATCACACTCGTCACCAAGGCTGACCCGCTCCGTTACATGCTTACGCGTCCCGCCCTGTCTGGCCGACTCACACGGTGGTTGCTGCTGTTGGCCGAATTCGGTTTATCTATCAAGAATCCTACAGCTCTGCGGAGCCAAGCACTCGCAGACCTCCTGGCCTTCTTCCCACGCCAACAATGTGAACCGATATCGGATCAACTGCCGGGGGAGGAGACAGCCCTGATCACCGACATCGATGGACTGTGGACGCTTGAATTCGACGGCTCTGCCACTAGCAAAGACCCCAATGGCACGCCCCTCCGGCAAGGGGGTGCCGGCATAGTCTTGCGGGCACCAGACGGTGTTACCACTTCATTATCCTTCAAACTTGCATTCCCGGTGTCTAACAACGAAGCTGAATACGAGGCACTTGTCATTGGCCTCATGATCGCCGTCAGTATGGGGGCTAAGGCGCTGTGTGTGAAAGGAGATTCAAATCTGGTCATGAAGCAGGCGGACGGGGAGTTCGCGGTCAAAGAACCAGCCTTGGCACCTTATCGTGCCTTGGTGCAACACTTGGAAGGAAGACTCGGTCATGTCCAGTATGAACATCACAATAGGTGCCACAACAGACATGCGGACTGCTTGGCCACGATCGCGTCAAAGATAGAGGTCGATGGTGAACAACGGATGCTAACCATCGTCAAGAGAATGGAACCATGCACAGCACTGAACCTAGTCCCGAGGGACGTTACTGCGGACGATTGGAGGCAACCTATCATCGACAAACTTAAAGCGCCATCTCTTGCTCATGCCTCCACCCTTACAGACTTTTCAATGATGGGAGATGTCTTATACAGGCGGTGTCCCGGAGGCACTCTAGCAAGATGTTTGGCACCGGAAGAGGCAAAACACAAATTACAGCTCGGCCACCAGAAGTGTTGTGGCCTCGACGGTCCCCCTCTGTATCGTCGCCTCCAGCGTATGGGATTATATTGGCCATCCATGGCCAAGGACGCCTCGGATATACAAAAGGATTGTCCCGAGTGCCTGTATGCACCCGACGGTGCCGAAGCTCTTGTCATTGACATCGAGGGTGACTGGCGCCAGCCTTTCATCCAGTATCTATCCCACGGGATTCTACCACCTGACCGCGGCTCAGCACGATCCATCAAGCGCAAGGCAGTCAGGTATTTTGTGACGGAAGGCGAGTTATTTCGCAAGGGATTTTCGGGACGCACCCTGCGATGCTTGCAAGGTGCCCAAGTGGTCAAAGTCATTAACGAAGTACACAATGGTGATTGTGGTGAACATCAAGGCTCCCAGAAGCTGTATGCAGAATTACTAAGATTGGGGTATTATTGGCCGACTATGGAATCCGACTCCATCTCGCATGTCCGACGCTGCCAACCCTGCCAGCGGCACGCCGACAGGATACACTCGCCAGCATCCGACTTGCACATGATCTCAGCACCTTGGCCATTTCATTCTTGGGCCCTCGACCTCATCGGCCCCATCCACCCGCCGTCCAGAAGCCATTCATGGATCATGGTTGCTACTGAACGCTTTACGAAGTGGGTTGAAGCCGTACCTCTGCGGAGAGCCACGGGAGGTGCCGTTTCCAACTTCTTACGCGACGTCATCTGTCGTTTCGGCATCCCTCGATGTATTATATCTGACAATGGCACCCCATTCATTAACCGAGAGGTTCGAGCTCTCATGGAAAGGTACAACATCAGCCATGCCACATCAACTCCCTATTACCCGCAAGGTAATGGTCAAGCTGAAGCGTCCAACAAGACTTTGCTACGAGTATTATCGCGAATGGTGCATGACGCCGACCGGTCGTGGTCCGAACAACTGAATCTGGCACTCTGGGCCTACAGAACATCCATGCACACAGCGACAAAGGCCACGCCCTTCTCTCTCGTCTACGGGGACGAGTGTGTGGTACCTGCCGAGATCGCAGAACCATCGGCTCGACTTTCCCTAAGCAGCAGTCTCGGAAGTGAAGCAGCCCGGCTGGCGGCACTTGACGGCCTCGACGAACGACGAGCCACGGCCCTGTGCCGCATGAAGAAGTATCATGAGCAACTCACGAAAGCTTATGGGAAGACCGTCAAGCCACGTTCGTTTATCGAGGGCGACCTTGTTCTTCAAGCCGCCAAGCATGTGCGGGCCAACATGTCAGCTCCTAAATTCACGCCAAACTGGGAGGGCCCTTTCACGGTGCACGAAGCCCGCACTAATGGCTCGTACCTCCTGCTCAACCACGACGACGGTCAGGTCTCGGCCCCCATCAACGGCCGCTACCTGAAGAAGTATTATGTGTAGTCGCGACAACATAAGCCCGCGTCATAGAACGCGCCCTCGTAGCATTTTTGTACATGCGACATTGCTTGCAGACTTGTATTTTTTTGTTGATCTGTGTAGCGTTCTACACTAGTCATGTAATGGTGTTTTGTACCGCGTCCTATCAATACAAAGTCATGCTGTTACCTCAACTTCTGCCCAGCTGGCACTCATTCTCAACCTATGCTTCCTAAGTCACTTTCTACGAGCGGGAATGGGAGAGCATTCACAAGTAACCGAAACAAGCAAGACATTCAAAAAAAAAAGAAGAGAGCAACCGAACATAACATACAATAAGCCGAGACCATCGAAAATATGTACATATACATCAAACGTTTACTAGCCGTCGTTAAGCACTACAACTACGGCAAAGTAACATACAAGCTAGGAAAGTCTAGACAACAGCGATGCAACTGGGTGGGAGCTGAATGCCTGAAGTACCTCCCGCTCCGCTTGTACCTCTGACCATCCAGCATCAAGCTCGGCCTGTCGCCCTAACCGCTCTGACTCTCGCCCGTCCACCTCACCTCGCCGCCTCTGTAGATCGGACAACTGCCTCTGCAAATCGACGAGCTGTCTCTCTATCTCTGCCACCTGCATGTCAATCCCGGCCAACTCTGCCGTGATCTCTGACCGCTCTGCCTCTAATCCTGTGCGGCGCCGCTCCAGCAACATCTCCCGCATAACCACGACTGCACGCCTCTCATCCATATCGTGGCTGACGCTCCTCGATCTAAAGAAATCTGCTAGCCAGTCCAGCTGCATACCTAGCGATGTGAACGGAGCGAACTCTGAAAGCGACCGAGCAACGAACTCTGCAGTCCAACCCGACGACGGCACACTGGCGAACGGCAGCAACCACTCCATAAACCCTGCAGACACCCACATCCGTAGTACTGGGTTCTCTACCACCACGCTCTCGAATGTCTGCGGGAACGCTGCCTTCACCAGTTCTAACCGGCGCACAGTCTCCGCTGGTAGCTGGAGGCCCCCCCAAGCTGCCACATCCACCTGACCGCTCGAGGATCCTCTACTCATCTCTCCGACTGTCGCGCCACTGCCGCCCGCTGCAGAAATCTCCGACATCCCACCCGCCCTCTGCGCCCCAATCGTGGCTGAGTGCATCGCCAGAAGAGTAGCTCCGACCTCAACCACGGACTCCGGCAATGTGTCATGCCGTCGCACCACCACAGCCTGAACCGGTGTCTCTCGCTCACGAATCGAGGCAGCAACAACAGACTCAGGCTCCGCCATTTCGCCACCATCACCTCCCACAACCTGCGTCTCCATGCCTGTCCACCAGTCCTCGTCAATGTCGAACATCACCGTATCGCTCCCCTCTCCGCCGTATAGTGCCCCCACCGTTTCCTCAGTAGCAGGCAATGGGCTCACCCTCCTCGGCACACTGGCCGTCAATAGCTCAACGGCCTCGGTCTCATCACTGTCAACTAATCTGCCGGCCTCGGCTGCCATAGCCTCCTCGCCTGCGATCTCAGTCTCGGCCTCGCTCCCCCCGCGACCGCCTCTTCCTCGTCCCCCTGGCAAAACCGCTGTCAGTTCACAGATTATGAGCAATATGCAAACCATATTTATACGACAAAAAGAAAGGACAGAAGCAAACCTCAGAGTCTAGCTCCTCTAATACGTCGCGCGGCCTCTTCGCCCCTGATAGGTGTGGGGCTGAGGTACCAGCACTAGCCTGACGCGCTGTCTCCATCATCCCCACTCGCAATGCCGACAAGGGCCCCTTGCCGGCCCCCGGCACCCTCGGCACCTCGGCAATAGGCTCCTCCCCACGGTCCTCCCCGGGAGCAGCGTCCCCCAACTCTACGGCATCCTCCTCCGCCTCCCTCTCCGAGCTCGGAACAGAACTCCCGGTCACCAGTGACAGCATCCCGCACTGCCTCGCGACTGTGGCCGATATCAAACTCAGGGCTCGGTCACATGCGAACACATCTACCTGTCGACGTGTGCCTGACGGCTGTGCCAGCCATCCGGCCCAGCTCCCTCGCAGTCGCTCCCACCAATGCGCATAATCCGCGGTCACCGCCCCTGCCACCTCTGTCCCTGGCTGCCTCCACTCTGTCGTCGGTGCCGGCCACTCGCGGGCTCTGTCATATAGTGTATACCCAAAAGCCGTCGCCACACTCCAAGGGCTGTCATAACCGCATGGGGGCTCTAGATCGTACCCGAACGCCAACGACAGACGGTCCGGGCAATACCTCGCCACATAATAGCAGCACTCGGCGGGCTTCCCGCCATCATCTGTCAATACCGGGAGCCAGCCGGGAAAATACGCGACCAATAGCGCCAGCTGTCCTGGCGCTAGCTCGCCTCTCCTGCTCAGATCTGTCGTCACCTCCTGCACGTGCAGCCATGGCGGCGTACCATATGACGCATGCATCTCCATATAGGGCCGTCGCTCGCATTCCCCCCGTTTGTCTAGAATCTGTGCCAACGGGCACCCCGGCCTCCTGATGCCTGCCCAAGCAAAAGCCCGAGACCCGCTACACCACAACGCCACCTGCCGCGACCTGCCTGGACGGGTCACTGTCCCCATCGTCGGTGACGGGTGTGCGAGTGGGTATCCGTCAGGACGGTACCCTGGAAAGCACTCGTACAGGTACCTCTGCAAGAACATCCAGTCCACGTACGTCGCCACCTGATACCGACCATACGACCGCTTCACGTCATTCACGAACTGATCTAGCCGCGAGTATAACGTGCCCAAGTACACCGGAGCCAAGCCGACCCGCCTTCCCTGCGCCATCCGAATGGCCAAGGGAAACACCCTCGGGGAAATGCCATCCTCAGGTGTCCCCTCAAACACAAACCTGCAAACAACGACCGGCAACATATGTCAGTTTGACGTTTTACAGGGCAAGCAGGACATACGATATATTCACGAATAATCACACGACAGTACAAAATTTACCTCGATAAGAACATCGCCAAAAACGCCACCAACTCGTACCGATCGCTGCCATGATACGGACCCATCACGAACTGGGCAGCATTGCCCAACTTCTGGCCTGTCCTCGCCTGCGGCGTGCCGTAGAACTGGCGCAGCCACCCACCGTACGTCCCCTTCCGGTGCCTCTTCGTCTCCGCCAAAATGTCCAGTAGCTGCGTCTGCAACAACCGCTCCTCCCCGCTCAGCCGGGTCACCCGTGCATCCACCTCCCCGTGTATCGGCAGCCCTGTCAGCATCAACACATCGAGTAACGTCGGCCCGATCTCCCCGAACTCGGTCACGAACGTATGCGACTGCGTGCTCCATCTTGCCAGCAATCGGGTCATCCCTGGCGTATCCCTATATAACTCCAGCCCCCTCGCCGTAACATTGATCGCCGGTAACAGCCCTAGTGCCTGCAACACCTGCGCCCTCACCGGTGTCTCCAACATATGCTCACACCAAAAGTCCCACCCTACCGGCATCGCACTATGGCCCTTGAACATCACCGGCGACCAAGGTATGTCCTCTCTCCCAATCAACAATGCCGGTACATACCTCGGCGACATCACAGGCGCCTCCGCCGGGCTCGGCGCGCGAAGGTAGGGTGACGACAGCCGAGGCTCCTCTCCCATCGACGGACCACCCCACGGTGTCCTGAACGCTCCGTCTGCCACACGAATGGCCAACTCCCTCCACAGCTCACGGTCCGGTACACACGGTACTACTCCCCTCACCCCCAGCAATGTGTTTGTCTTATCTGGCTCCGGATCGTAGGACCTCCTACCGCCATCATCAAAGGTCAATGGCACTGCCGCCTCGACACCCACTGACGGTATGGCCTCATCGACTGGCGGCGCCGGCACAGGTACAGTCATCATATCCCGCGGCGGTCGCGATGTACCCGTCGCGGCCCCTCGCGGCTTCGCCCACATCTTCTGCCGAACTTTTTTCGCTGCTGGCGTCGCTCCGGGCTGTGAGGATGGGACTTGGGCCTGTCGGACACCCTCTCGTGCGGCCGACCCCCCTGACTGGCCGACCCCCCGTGTGCGGCCGCCCCTCTCGTGCGGCCGACCCCCCGTGGCTGGCCGACCCCCCATGCGCGGCCGACCCCTCTCGCTGGCCGCCCCCTTGCCCGGCCGATCCCCCTCGCTGGGCCGACCCCCTTGCCGACCCCTGCGCTGGGCCGACCCACCCTGTCCGGCCGACCCCTCGGCTGGGCCGACCCCCTCGTGCGGCCGAGCCCCCGTGGCTGGCCGACCCCCCCTCCCCTCGCAGAGCCACCGACTGGCCGACCCCCTGGCCCCGACGACCCCTCGCCCAATTCCACCTCTTCTCTCACCATCCCTTTTTCTCTCTTTCTTTCTCTCTCTCTCTCTCTCTCTGACTTGCGTAGGCACAAATGGCGGTGCCTCCGCCCCTGCCCCCCTCCGCTCCTTATATAGGGGTGGGCAATTTTCTTTTCTTTTTCTTTTTA